>KN716205.1:49397-59611 GCA_000816705.1 Dictyocaulus viviparus | reverse complement strand
GAACAATTTCATGACAGATAGAAAATGATTGAATAAAGTTATACTGGTTATATCATTTCACTTAAAGGAATCTATATGTACAAATCCGAAGCCATGCGAGCCTCAATGCAAATGTTCACCAGGATTCGCGAGGATGAATGAGGAATGTGTTGAAGAGAGAATCTGTTCGACAAGTTCTCAATCGAAAATCGTCCACATATCAAAAGTTGGAATGATAAAAGTATTACGAAAATTCCACTCAACACCAACATCACGATCGAATCGAGGTACGCCATAGTACGAAATACTCATTTTATCGATTAGGCACTCAATCGATTGCCTAGAACCTCAGTAAATCTACCAAGCATTCAGTTATCATTATCTTATGCCATCTATTATCAAACTGAATTCTTATTTTTATGAAGTTTTCTTTAGCAACTTAGCTGTTTTAATTCTACCTATCAAATACCATTTTCAAAACAGGATTGTTGAATGAAAGAATTCTATTGATTTTTCAAGCTTTATTATTTATTCGAATAAAAATAAAAGTATAGCTCCGTTTTCTTTCTAGGACCATCTCCCACAAGTCGTCGGGCAATTCGATCAGTTGGTAAATTATTTTTAATACTAAAATAATCCAAAATATCTAGAACAACTGTTCAAAGTTCATCGCTACTCCCAACAATATGGTTGAAAAGCCATTAACTTTTTGTTTATAGTATAATTTTAATAATTAATTATCAAAAACTGTATTTTGTCGGATTATCAGTGTTAAGCACAATTTGGAGCAAAGCGTAGCTCAGTAGTACAAGAGACTGTAGAGATCCGCGGGTTTGAATCCCTTGTATACCGCAGGTTCGAGCCCGGCCCTAGAGCAACCAAGCCTTTCATCTCTCATATCATTAAGTTGACAACAGACTGGTTTTCTTAAGACATTGTACAGATCGCACCTAATCAAAAACCCACTACAACAACACAGCAACATATGTTTGACATATTACCTCAGAGAGGGAGAATACACCAATACTCATACTCAACCTTATTTTGAGGACTATCCGAATGTTAAATTCTAAAACACAGTCGAAAAAGTTTGTGATCGGTTTTTCTTCTCTCTCTTTCTTTCTACGATCTGAGTTTGATCCTGCTCAGAGTTATCGAAAAGCAATTAAGAATACAAATAAGCTTTAAGGACTTAGAGTAGAAACACTAATATAAACCATATAGGCTTTTTCCCTCCAATATTTATGAGCATTAGAGTTAATTACGGTTAATGAAATAATATTTCAGCTATTAAAAAGGATTCAATGACGGGATATGGAGATGAGGTGAACGTGAATGGTAAGTAGATTCAAGTGAGGGAAAACATCACAGCTTAAGAATACAGCTCGTATTTTTCATTCATATTTTCTTACTTCATAAAATAATGATAGTAATTTTGTTTTCAGCTGACAAGTGTTCCTCATTCCCATGTTCATCCGGTTATAGATGCATTCTGGACGCAAACGGTCCTAAATGTGAATCAACTCAACCACGTAAGTGTCTTCTCAATAAAAATTATTAATGGATGGAAGAAAATTCGGAGTTTCTTACCATTCCTGATAACCTCGTCATCTTCTATAATGGGTTAGTCGCGCTAACTAAAGCAAGACAAGATAAGATAAGGTGTCACGTTGATTAATCCCTCTTTGTTACCGGTTGCTTTAGATTTATGTTCACCGAAATAACGTGAGGGTGAGTGGATGCCAAACTATCAACATTTACTTTAGTCGACCACTTTTCACCAACTTGCTGCCACGAATCTTTTTCACATTTCCCTGGCAACAATCCACCGACCTCGAAGTTATGGCGGGCTTTGTAGGCCTAGGGCCAGCAGCGAACCGCGCACGCACTAATTGAGTGTCTTTGTGTCATTGTGGCATCACAACCACTATGCCACGCCTCAATCCATGTTTGAGCCTTAGGTACCTCTATGAAATTGAAAAATGCTTGAAGCAATGGTGATTAAATGTATAGGAGGAAACAGTGCTGATTAATAAAGATCATATAGCTAAAAACACGGTACATCAGAAGCTTTTTTTTCACAATGCAATCGATTTCATTGAAACTTGTAATGTTTGTATGATTTTACATTGTATTTAGCTTTATACTGTACTCTTAATGAGACTGTCTCGGAATGTGGAGCTTTATGTGAAAACAAATGCGTACAAATCGGAAAGGTAAGCATTTACAAAGTTATTTTATTTTTTTTGTGAACTCAAATCTAATGACTAACTCAATAATGTGTTAGGAAAGAGGGAAAACATTTGCCTTAGAAGAATTTTCCACTAGAAACAGAAACAAATGAACAGGCGTTCATTTGAGTTCAATGTGATTTGAACGGACTATTGCCACCTAGACTGAATGATATTTTCAGAATGAAGCTATCTGTCCAGCAGTGTGTCTTCCACCAGCTTGTGCTTGTAAAAATGGTTACTACAGATCCAGTTTGGAAAACTGTGTTCTAGAAAAGGATTGCCAACCAAGTATGTTATAATCAGATGTTGTTCATTTTCCTCTTTGATCGTTTCGAAAGTTTTCCTCGTTACATTCTATAGAAGCAAGTTGAAATATCTTGATTCCATTCAAGTTTGAATAATGAGAGTCAAAATGAAGTCAAATTATAAATAAATAGAAGCCTAGCAAAATGTGTTGCTTCTTGAGAAGGATGAAGCGCAAGCTAGTGAAATTTCGCCCAAAAAAGAGATCTATGGATTGAGGTCTGTAATATAATAAACTTTACAAGCAGGCAGATTACCGAACAAAGCTTATCACGATGCATCGTAATTGCACGATACGTCATTTATCGATCTCAAACAAACAGTTGAAAAGTTTTTGATCTGAACTCATGAAAGTGTTGAGTGACGAAGTACTCTTCGATCCGTTCACTAAGATTTTTGTCGAGTTAGACTGTTGAAACTCCATTTGAATTAATTAACTGTTCGACATAACAGCCAGTCTATGGTGGTAAAACGATTGAAGCATAGGAAGAACGCTAAACCCACCTCTTCCATACTACACCTTTTTCCTCCCACTCTCCCCCTCTTTCTCCACATAACAGTAACTATTTGAAATTCGACGCATCACTATAAGGATTACAAAAAAGGAAATCGCAATACCCGACGTAGATCGACGATGGAGCATCTGAGAGGAAACCGCACACGTAGAGCTATAGTAGATGAACGAGAGCCACACATGTAATACGAAAGATGAGCTGTAGAGTTACAAGCTACCAAATTTCTCTTAACATTGCACGTATTATAGGAGGACTTTAAAATTGAGCTTAAAATTTACATAGTTTGAAGAAAAGTTATTTTGATTTGCAAATCGGTGAAGCGCAAAGGAATGCATTTGCTCTGTTTAACTTAGAACAGTGTGAAATTGCTAGTGCACCTTTTTTCCTATATCAGCAACTAATATGCAAGTGGTATGAGTGATAAATAGTGTAATCTCTATCAAATCACATTGAGTCATCAACTACTGCTTTTTTGGGAAGATCTGTAAATATTGTGTTCGGCAGTAATATAAAATAAGCCACTTCAAGATTTGAAGCTTGTTAGTCTCCTACGGCTTGAGTTAGGCACTCTTCACCAAGTCAGTGCTAGTAGTCTTACCCAGATTATTCTGCTATCAGTTTACCGATCTCGAGGAGATAGCGGGCTGAGAAGCCTTGAGGGGCGGCCGTGAACAAAATCGGGCTTTCTCGTCACTGTGACTCTACGGCGACGCCCTCTTTTACAAAAATATGTGTGGTTAAATGACGTTAACTTGTCTGAATATGGATATATTTTTGTGATACAAAATTATGCATCTTTCGGGCAGTACATTTCTTGGCACAGAAAAGTCACTTGTCAAAGTCCTCACTTCAAAGATTCAAACTGTAAGTCTACCAAATTAACGATCGTGTAGCGCAGTGGTGGAGGTGCTACAGTAGTGAGCAGGCCTAAATAACAAAGAGTAGTCAACTCGAGTTCAGACCATCTCCTCATTCTATGACTTCCATGATATCATAGGAAACACGAATGCGTAGGCGCATCCTGTATGAGGGATTGATCAACGCCAAAGTTCATCCGAGTTTTGGAATGATACATTTCTACTATTCATGTTGATTTATTGCTCGTTCTCAAATTTTTCGTAGAAGAAAAACTATTTCTACAGGACTTGGTGGTAGCAGTACTACAGGAAATTATGTGGATGAACCTGGTACAAGTGAGTTGCTTCAGAATGCTAATTTTTTCACATCATTCTATATAATATGCATAAAAATTAAGTATTTAAAGCTTTTACTGATGGGATACTATTGTAATGAACTATAATATACATTCCAGATTGTGGTGAGAATGAGGAATTGAACAGCTGTGGTAAACGATGCGAACCGACATGTGAGAACGCTTATGGAGTGGTGAATTTTTCATGTTTAAAATGAATGACATACTTGTTAAGTCTGAATTTATAAACAAAAACAACAACACTATTAAGGAGAAAATCTGCATATTGATTTGCGATCCACCAGCATGCTCGTGTAAATCTAATTACTATAGAAAGGACGGTAAATGTGTGCCACAAAACGAATGTCGTTAGTTCACTACAACTTTTCACTTTACAAACTGTATTCATTAATAATTATTTCTTATGTAGCACGTCTGCCAAACAATGAGAAACGAGTTCAGACAACTAAAAGCTACGTCGATGAACCAATCATTCGTAAGTTTTCCACAGTTTTTCAGAATTCAAGAGTGATGGCTTTCAGATCCTTTAGGACTTCTGAAACAGTCCGTCATTCCCGTACAGACTCATCTACAGTTTTCTTGCAAAGCCAACGCTAATCAATAAAGGAATAGATAAATAATGTACAATCCTAGATAGTAGATTTTGTACCAGATATTATGAAACAGGCTTGATAAGTTTTCATTCCCTCCCTTGATATCGTTAGAAGATACGAGTCTAGTCCTAGAACTGTGCCGACGGGGCCACTCTCGACCAACTCTCTGCGACTTTAAATCCTCAATCATTCTAATATCAATTCCTTGATCACTGAGGGATAAAAGGTTTAGGTAGCATTCTGTTGAGGATCGAAAACGATCGATAGAAGGTTTGAGTAGCATTCCGTTGAGGATCAGTAAGGTTTATTAGTGTAAAGAAATGTACGTCTCTATCCGCATAACATCAAGGCATTTTCTACTAGTAGTACAGGCCACCCCTTCATATATGTCACTTAAATTTAATTCTACAATGTATTTTCTTTCAAAGCTATGTGTCTACCCTCAATTTGATCGATATAACCTCATAGAAAGACATGCAATTTAATGGACGATTTTGATAATTATAGACTCATCAAGCATCAACAAAAACAATCCGAACAGTTACGTCGACAAACCCCTCATTAGTGAGTTGATAGATTTCTTTTTGTTTGTTCATTAGTTTGGTCTGAACGATTGATTTGCATTGTAAAATATTGTAAAAATTATAATAGTACGACTACTTACTAGTTGTATAAAGCATTACATTGGTAAGGAAAAATTAGAATATTTAGTCAATGGTGTCTTGTAGAAAGATATATTTATTATTCTGAAAAATATTAAGCAATGCTTTACTCTGTTCCAAAAACTTCTTAGACCAGAGATGGAAGGCTCGACTAGTCTCAGTGAGGTACCCACATAGGTATATCTTATTGAAGCCCTCCTGTGAATGCGCCACGCCTCCTCCTTAAGTGTAACGAATTTTATACAGATGTGATGAGTTGTGACATCCATCACTTTTCTTCAGCGTAACATCGCAAGATAATGAATTTAATTCTGCTTTATACAGTGAGTTTGATGAAGCTGATGTTGCTTAGTATTCCAGACTCTTTATGTACCAATGGGATGACTACGAAAGGTACTCGGGCTTAGTAAGCTTGATGCCATATGCGAACTTGAATAGAATGTTTGTAGCCTACTCATTCACTGAGACACCTACGCTTACCCCACTTTCCTTATTTGATTGAGAGAGGTAAAAATGTAGTTTTGGCATTCCTCAAGAAATGTATTCTGCTCTGACGTGTCCGACCATAAAATATCATTGGCTTGTAGGCATGAAGAGTTAACAAATACTCTGCTTGTGAAGTTTGTAACTGGTTTGGTCTTTTATTAATGTGCTTTGTAACTGATGAGGGACTGAGGGACAGTGTCTCTATTATGAACCAATATGTTATTTGCCTAAAAGAATTGACTATAGAACAATCAGTTCAAATCAAATCAATCACTCTGTTCAATTAACTATACCGTTGTGTTAAGGAGACAACAACAATACAAAAATTGGAAGCAATTATGTTGATGAACCTCAAACTAGTTAGTTTTTTTCCGTTATTATTAGTACCCCCATGCCTTAAGCTGCAATTGAATTCTATAGAGAAAAAAAAATGGTGATTTCTACTTTTCAATAAGAAGATAAATGCTACTAATATTAATAGGTAGTTTACAATTGAGGATTATCAAATAGTTAGTGAGTTCGATGGTGTTTAGAAAAAGCATTGAGGAGGATTACGATGAACTATTACGATTATTATTAGTAAACATTCGAAACAGTATAAGATTTTTCATTAAAAAACTTTTTGCTTACCTTAAAAATCGTGGAATTTTAGTAAATGTTTTCGAAAAATTATGACGTCATCATATCGTTAAAATGATTACAGAATGTCATGCCAATGAAACTCTGAGCGGATGCGGAAATTTATGCGAAGGAAAATGTGAAAATCTCGGGAAGGTGAGTAATCAATACCGTAATCCGGTGCCTTTAAATTACAAAATACTACTAGAATTTGTTATAGCAGTACTAATAAGACTTGTTCTTTATGATTAGGATCAATATCATTACAAATTGTTATTAAAGTTACAACCGAAAATTATAAGACCGTTTCTCAACAATTTAACCTCGTTGTCTCTTATTTTCCTCAATATTATTGATTAGTGTTTGACGTTTGAATTGAGTGTTCACTTTGATCCTAGACAATTCCATGGATTTTTTTTGATTCTCAACTCAGCACCTCTATAATCTGTCACTTGTTGATGATAGATGAACTCAATTTGAATTGAGGATTTCCCTCCACATTATTTATAGTCAAGCATGTTTTTTCTGACGTGCATATAACATTCATGTTTCAGACGTACTTCAGATGCCTTTTTTTGAATACGCATTAGTATTTTGTAGGGTCCAATAGCTTGTCCTGAAATTTGTAAATCACCAGCATGTGCTTGTAGAGACGGATTTTATAGAGATGTTTCCGGAAACTGTGTGGCTGCTATCGACTGTCCATTCGGTGCGTTTTTGAATGTGGTTTTATAATTTTAATTTAAATATGTCATATAGATCGTTGAGTCATTAAACTCGGAACCTCAGACGAGACTCAAGCTTACATTTCACAGTTTTGACATTAAAGTCTTTAAGTCTTTTTACATTTTAGTGTTATGAAAGCGTAAAATACAGTAGTAAATCAAACAGATAATGGTATAACTTTGTATTTTAAGTTGATTTCGAACTAATCTGTACATAAAAATAGTTATGTATATTTGTAAGATTATTAAAGGCAGGTGACGTCATATTTATTTTTTTTTGGTGAAAAAATTTTGTGTCAGGTTGTGATCGTAACGAACAACTGAATCCTTGTGGGAGTCTGTGCGAACCAACATGCGAGAATGCTTTCGGAAAGGTAGCTTTCTTTCTAAATGCTTCACAGGAATTAGGAATGAAGTAGTGATAAGCATAAGCGTTATCTATCCCTCTATGACTCGAAACGCATTCGTATTCCTCATGATATCGTGATGATGATTGAATGCGAGTGGTACACACATCAGCTTGAGATAATCATCTAACTGTCATGCCAGTACTGCTATTATAATAGTATTACTTTACCATATAATTTGTTTCTAATATACAAGACTCAAGAAGGATTGGAAGATTTTGTTTGACTCTTGAGAGAAGTTCTCGAATCTGTAGGTCACTCTGCCATCCGCTTCCACCACCTGGATACATCTTGATTTTTCCAACTCAACAATCAATAATATAAAAAATTTCCATCCACGTCATCGGCAGCAATGTGAACGCTGAATAATGCAGATTGTAGAAATGATAAAGTCATTCGCATTCGTTTTTACTGAAATTTCTTCAAAACATGAATTAATTATAGTGTGAGGACAGAGGTGTAATTGAACTAACTCAGTAATTGTGAGTATTAAAATTTTAAAATTACGAACGTTTAGTTGAAACCTTGCTTGAAAATTTGTGGAAAACCAGCTTGTGTTTGTAAACGGGACTTCTTCAGGAAAGATGGAAAATGTGTTCCAGCGTCAAGTTGTGGTAGGTTGCGATCTTTGAGCTTTTTGTTTTTTGTCGACTACAACTTCTTAATATGAGAAAATTTCGCTATTAAGTCCTAGAGTGCAAAATTTTTTAGTCCTTTCAAAATTGCTGTTGAAGCTTAACCAATATGATCTTTAAACATATATATTCTAATCACTTTCACTCAAGCAGCTAAACAGGTTCTTAACATCGCAGACTACGTCCAATCAACCAAGAAGATTTAGAAAAGTCCTTACGATTTCTTGCCTTCCGGAAAAATCAAATGTTGTGGAGCAAGTTAGCTTAGTAGTGTTGATAGATTAAGATAAGTTACAGAATTGAGGCGTGTGGAGCGGTTGTGCAGGTGTCACATTGACACGCAGTAGCAGTATCATATATTTGGCTTCCCCCGCCCTCTTCTTGGAAGACTAGCAAGCCTGACATTCCTCCAGGATAGGTAAATTGGCACCAGAAAGTCTGGGTAGGATGAATAACACTCACCTGGTAAAAAGTTGGTCAATTAGTCATGGCATAGACCAAGCTCATATTTAACCTCCACGACGAAATCACGTTGAAGAAGAATGCGTAGGCGGATCCCACAATAGAATTTGATCAACGTTAAAATGTATCTTATCTTATTTAAGGTTTTAACATTAATAGAGTTTTTTTTGGGATAAGGCTACGCATGTTCAGTGTAATAAAGTGATTTGACTATTCATTACCATGTTAATGCAGCTAATGTGATCCAAATTTCTTTGGTGCTATGTTAACGACCGACAGGCTTGGTAGGCCTGCAAGCGGCTACGACCGTGCATGGGTTACGTGTCACTGTGGTGCCTTTACTTCTGAGCTACGCTTTCTAACTTAGCATAATAAGTGAAGCATTGGATGATCTTGAACCGAAAACCGGTAGTACGATTGGTAACCCACTAAACCGAACATCTGTGAGATGCTGGTTCTGAGCCCATTCAAGGATCCCCGTTTTGTGATTGAGTCAACATCATTAGTGTGTTATTAAGACTAATTCGAAAATATGGACTGATTAAGAACGTACTTATGGATATTCCTTAATTAAGTTTTGGCTGGAATTACTGTAATTCGTTTAGAACATTTTGTGTGTTGTCATATATTTTACTCATTGACTTTAACAATTTCGAACACTTCAAGCCACAGTGGACTGGAAAACGGTAATTAGAAGAATACGTATTGATCGATAATGACATTAATGATAGTTTCAATTGTGCATTTTGATTTATAATGATAAAAATTATAATAGGAAACGAACTATTGATTTGTAATGGCTAGGATTATAGTCAGAATTGTCATTTCATATCCATAATGGTAAGAAGTAAAACTGAGTACAACTGAAAATGAGTTAATTGTAAACCTACTGTTTTTTTATTTTGAGTTCACAGATAGTGAAAAGTTTGTACAGTACTCGTTCATCATCCCACAAATTATGGCTTCGATGTAAATGTAAAAGTTCTCTACAGTACACAACATGCAACATTACAGGATGTCCTGCCAATGAAACTTTGAGCGGATGCGGAAATCTATGCGAGGGAAAATGTGTAAATCTCGGTCGAGTGCGTTATTGCTTATCTAAATGTTATCTTTTTTTACAAAAGCCTCTTAAAATTGCTGAAAAGATAATGAGGAGGTTTTCTACCATCCAGAAAAATCTAAAGGAAATGGCTTTCATAGAAAACTGAGAAGTGCTTCTGTCATTATAGGAATTCATTTCTAAGCAATAACACCTCTTTTCTTTGCGGTGTCTCATTCTGTTTTTTCTTAAGAGTGTTTCAATCTTTGGAATGTCTTTATTGAATAGGCTTACTTCGTTCTTAAATGAAAAACAATTTGTTTTTTATTACTGTATGTAA
>KN716205.1:37074-49297 GCA_000816705.1 Dictyocaulus viviparus | reverse complement strand
GTACCTTTACTTCTGAGCTACGCTTTCTAACTTAGCATAATAAGTGAAGCGTTGGATGATCTTAGACCGAAAACTTCGGTAGTACAATTGGTAACACACCAAACTGAACATCTGTGAGATGCTGGTTCTATACCCATTCAAGGACCCCAGTTTTGTGATTGTCTCAACATCATTAATAAGTTATTAAGACACAACAGATTCTACAGATTCATTAAGAACGTGCTTATGAATATCCCTTAACTAAGTTTTTCTCTACGATTACTGTAATCTGTTTAGAACATTTTGTGTGTTGTCATATATTTTACTCATTGACTTTAACAATTCCGAACAGTACACAATATGCAACATTACAGGATGTCCTGCCAATGAAACTTTGAGCGGATGCGGAAATCTATGCGAGGGAAAATGTGTAAATCTCGGTCGAGTGCGTTATTGCTTATCTAAATGTTATCTTTTTTTACAAAAGCCTCTTAAAATTGCTGAAAAGATAATGAGGAGGTTTTCTACCATCCAGAAAAATCTAAAGGAAATGGCTTTCATAGAAAACTGAGAAGTGCTTCTGTCATTATAGGAATTCATTTCTAAGCAATAACACCTCTTTTCTTTGCGGTGTCTCATTCTGTTTTTTCTTAAGAGTGTTTCAATCTCTGGAATGTCTTTATTGAATAGGCTTACTTCGTTCTTAAATGAAAAACAATTTGTTTTTTATTACTGTATGTAATCGATTGAAAGAATTCATTCCTGGTTGTGATCATTGCTGAGTCAAATCAGAAGCAAACTTCTATCTCTCATAGCAAAACCTTTGTATACAAGATAAACATAATGTGATCGTTATTGAATTGTTCAGGGTCCGATAGCTTGTCCTGCGGTTTGTGCAGCACCAGCGTGTGCATGTAAACAAGGATTCTACAGAGATGCTTCTGGAAACTGTGTAGCTGCTAACAACTGTCCATACAATAATTGTAAGGTTGATTATGAATATATATATGTTCAAGTATTTATTTGGTGATTTGATAATGATTGAGGAGAAAAATATTGCTATGAGTTATATGAGTCTTCATCATCTTGTGAATGCTTTCATATTTCTCATCACTTTTTGCACGATGCTTTGTTAATCTAATAATAATTGTAGCATCGGCAAAGCAAGACGTCTTGACGTGTGCAGAAGCTGAGTGTGAAGAAGGCATGACTTGTGTGGATACTGACAATGAGGCTAAATGCGTTCAAATCAATCCAGGTGATTTATTAACATCCTTAGTTTAAAACCATTCAGTACTTCTCTGACAATGGAACAACTTTTAAACCTCATCTTGTTTTGAGTTGCCATCAATCTTGCTTGTCATTAACTTCGTCTTCATCAATGAGGACTATTCGGTGTAGATTTAGCTCTTCTAGAACTATACCTCAACCGTAAACGATCTGTAAAGCTTTTTTTTTTGTTTGATTATTTATCTACAATAGTAATTAGATAGAATATCAATATTTAATATTTATATATTAGATTAAATCTTATGAAGATTAGTTTAACTGAATTTCTACGTAATTGCTTTTCACAGTTTTTTTTTCCTCGCATGGCCGACAGACCTCTAGTAGATCAATTATATCATTAAAATGAATATTATTAGCTGATTGCTTACAAATTTTTCATGCACGAAGTACAGTAATCCAGCAAATATTTGCGGATTAAGCTTGGTTTAATCTTTTCCGTTTCACTTGTATGCAGTTAAAAATTGCTTACAAATATAGTTTAAAAGCTTTTTTTCTTGCTTAATTTGTTAATACAGAAGATAATTGTGAAATGGTGGACTGTCCGTTTGGAAGTACTTGTCAGTACCAAGAAATGGAATGTTCTCCTGAGGAAAATTGCTATGCTGAACCAATATGTGTCGTATGAGGTATTGAACTTGAGGAAGTGTTCTTCTTAGTTCTTATTTCTTAAATTGAAACCTAGAAGAAGTGAACTGATCTATAAAAATAATAAATTGTCAAACATCTTAATATTGATTAGGTGATTCAGATTCAATCAATACTAGCGTACTGGAGATTACAAAACTCAATGCTGATGGGGATGATGCTGTAACCGGTTGAAGTATTCTCTAATAAATATTCTTAATTCTAATTTGTAAAAATCATATGAAAGATGTTTATCAACAAGTTGTTTAATATCAAATGTCTTTCTGATGTATTCAACTCCACACAAAGCCATAAGTTCACTTCAAAACTCAGGGCCTCTAAACGAACTCACAACACGCATATTACATCATTTCTTCTGAAGTGTTCAAAAACCGGATTTTAAGAAAACCGTAGCGCAGGCGAACGGATTTCTATAAGGCACAATTTTGATCTGAGGTTTTGAGTTTTTGTGATTAACTCGATTATGTGATACATTTGATGACATACTAATAACCCATCATAAATAAGTAAATATATAAATATAAAAAATATATTAGACACTAAGATCAGAAATGCTTTCAAGGATTTGAGGTTCATATAACTCAAAAACACTTCACCTCAAATAAGAACTCTTTTCCAGAATTCGTATATCTCGAATTTTATCGATTAGTTTCATTCATAGTTTTCGAACACGTACACTTATTGCTCTCTATATAAATTATTGTTTATTTCGTCTACATGAATTTTATAATATTTCTTATTATTAATGATATATGATAACGTAAACTGCCTACGCTTTCCAGTATCTGAAAAAGACGAAACAGCCAAAACGTTAGCTGTGTAAATAAATTTGCATAATTAAAACTTTGTGTTTGGCTTGAGGAAGAACTATGTGATGTTTTTTTTTCCTAGAGTTTTCCATAGTGCATAAGTTAAAGAAGGATTCTGAAGTTCTGATCAACGTTAACGAACATAGCTGTACACACCGAGCTATGAACGATTAGGTGGGTCGGACACGTACGTTATGCATATGCATGAGAAGCGGTTGATACTAGCTGAACGTGATTGAATCCCACTGGACCTCAAATGCATTGCATGAAGACCACCAGCCCGATGATTAGATCTTTTCATGAAGATCCCGGAAAGTGTTTATGATGCTGAACGAATGCCTAGAGCGAAAAGGGCTAATTGTATTTCTCTGACATGCTATAGGATGAAATAGAAGTCTTAGTGGTACCAGCTCAACACTGTCGATGATCAGCAGGAATATAGGTAATCCAAGTGTTACCATATTTTATTGTATGTGCTGTATTATAAAATTCTTTATAGTAGTTATTATTATGCTGATATAAAACTATATTTACCTAGGCATGAGGTATACCATTCTGCCACTGATCCAAACCCATGAATTGATTTTTATAGCACTCTTTGGATAATATTCTATGAGGTATTTTGATGCAAGTGCTTTTAGGTTCTAGCTCATGATTATCAGCTTGATCCTTCCTTATCCAACATAGTTTGGCCCTCTATGTATTACGCAACTTTACCATAGTAGAGTCAGAGAAAAAAGCCTTGTTCCTTTCATAGTACTTTGCAAGTGATAAGCACGCTAAGCTTACAGAATATTTCTATAGCGACCCGATCTTGTAATCATAGAAAGTTCATGAGCAGCCCAGAATAGATGGGATCTTATTTAGAGGTAATCTTTCATTGGTTCGGCTGCAGACTTTCAGCCGAGTCAATGTAAAGTACAGTGCCTCAGGTCATCGAATACCTCAGTAACTTAAATCAGTCTCCTAATCTACGTTTCGAATTTTTTTTTGCCTTATTTGTTCACTGTTCACTATAGTACTGATTTTCATGGTCTCAATCGTTTTCTGAGCATTCTCATTATCTACCTCACTTCATTTTTCCAACTTTAAGTTTTTTTCCTCCATATTCATAATGTTTTGGAGCTTCTGCTTCTCTTCAGTGATAGTTTGCTATTCAACATTTATCAAATACATCGAATTTTTAAGTAAGTTATTTTTGAAACATAATACATCATTCAAATTTTTATTAAAAATTGGCAATAATTTTACATGTTTTCCTTAATAAAAATCAATTAAAATTGTTCTACTCTTTCACTTAACTCTACGTTTCTTAAAAATCTGATCTATGAAAAGCGGATTTTTTCATGAGAGCGGAAATCTATCTTATAGAAGTGTTTGGCAAATCTTCTATTTCTGGATTTGTTGCTCAGTGAATCCTCAATGAATTTCATGGTCTGAAGAACATTAATTAGAATTCAGTGTGAAATGAGGCATGTTTACCTCCTAGCATTCACAACAATAAAATGCTGAAGTGTTAAAAGCTCGGCTCGTTTTTACGCATCAGTGGTTTTCTAAATCGTTCCTTCCTCGCCCCACTGACGTCCGTCGTGGTCATCTTCTACCTTCAAGGTGATATCGGAAATGACAATATTCATATATAAACCGTAGAGCCGTTCATTATGTCATACTCAAATGGTTCTCAATTTCTTGCAATTAAAGCTCAGCAAGAGATAGAACTTTCTACAATAACCACAGATGTGTTTTTCCCTCAGCTCACTTTCACTCAGCGTAAGAGTTGAGATTTTTTACGATCCTCATTCTGCGTAGGACTTATATTTAGTAACTGAATATTGTTTATTACTACTAACCTAACTCAACGGATAGATAGAAAGGAAGCAATCGCTTCTGTAATGAGGCTCAACGTGGTGTGCCTAACACTATAAACCTCATCTCACCGCACTACCCTCCTCCCTGTCATAAAACTAATCAAAATATTTTTTTGGTTTTAGCCGATTTGTAGCTTACTATTTAATAGACCATGTATTCTGTTACCTTCTCACCCACTTAGTGGACTCCCTAGACTAGATGGTCGCAATGGCTTCTGTGAAGAGGCCAAACGCGATATGAGTAACACTACAAAACCTCCTACCCTAGCACCACTCCCTCCTCGTCGTATAATTAATCAAAACATTTTTTTTTCTCCCAATCGTTTTCTATCTGCAAGCCATTATAAAAATAGAATTATATATGAATAAAAATTTAATCTATTCATAATATTATATAAATATAATGTTCTATTTAGTGATATTGATGTATTTATGAATATTAAATTCTCGTTTTTTTTTTCTTCAGCTCATGAACTTTACCAATTTGCCTTCAATAGAATTTTGACGGATTAGTATAATCCATTTTGCAGATATTCAAATTAGGAGTTCTATTCAATGAGGGAACAAATACTTATCACAACACGTTTTTTGACCTCAATTTTGAGTTAATCTAGTTGATTTGCATAAACATTCTACTATTGCTCGTTAATTATTCAAAACTGCATAAGTGTTATGGTGTTTGCATAGATTTTTAAGTTATAGCATTTGTTTATGAAAAATAAATAAAATCAATATAATCAATACAGTACAAAAAAAAGATTTAGCTAAATTTAATTAAAAGATATAAAGTTTTTTTCTTTGCTGTTTCGAAATGGATGATGGACGTCTTTCAATTACTAGTGACATTGAGAATCATCAGAGGAAAACTTCTAGTCGTCACTTCTTTTTTCAGCGTATTGATTTTTTTTTGATCACTTACATGAAATGACGTCAAGTTACGGTATTTTCATTATTTCAAACGAATGTAATAAACTTTTCTATTTGTCATTTTACCATTAGCGTATGGTAATGAGCTAATGAGTCTTTTGAGTGGAATGGTGATAAGAAAAAAACTCCTCATTACTAAATTGGAGGTTACATTTGCATGAAAAGAAAAAAATTCATCTTCAAGTTTTTTGCTATTATTATAATTTTGAAAACTCACAAGCAATTAGAAATAACTTGATCCGTAATCGTTCAGAAAACTATCTAAGTGATTTCAATAAGATCTAACCAATAGTGAACTAACAAGATCTGGTAATACTGTCATCATACCGTAACCACAAAATGCCTACCGTATTCAACGTCGTCTGGTTTTGTACATCTTCGCTTTTCGTTAAAGTAACTAACTTACATTTTTACATTATGTAATATTAACAGTCATTGATTAACATAAGTTATAATAGCATGGCATACTGAATGCTTCTCAGTTGAGTTCATCACAAAACTCAACAACCTCAGGTAGACTCAAACACCATGCACAGCTTATTCCGCTCATGTGTGCTACCGATTGTGTGTTACCTCATTAATTGTTACGTAAGCACTCAATGGTTTAATGAAGTCTAGCTGTAAGGCACGACTTCCTCCCAAGAAGTACTCTCAGTTATAAGCTTTTTCTTCCTCTTTTTTTTTATTTTTTGCTTCTCACTATGCAAAGAAAATGCTATCGAGTGATTTTTTCTTTCTAGTTTCAATTTGAATTTGCTTATATGAAGCATTAAAAAATGATTTTAATAAAATGACTGGTAAAGAATTTCACTAAACTCTCTACAAGAGCGTAATTTTCAGAGTCAAAGAATTACTATAATGTAAAATTTTTCATTGATCTAAAAATAAAAATTGAATTAATTTAATTAATTAATGAAATCAAGACGCTTTAGTGATCGCATTTTTTCTTTCTAGTCCTTTTCTTTACTAATTTTCTTTGAAAAATAAGTATATTATGTAAATTACATGTATAATCGATTGGCTTTCTGTAGTAGAACATGCCTTATGGAAGAAAGAAGAAGATAGAAGTTGTCTTTTCTCTTTGCCTCAAAATACTTCGAACATATTTTTTGAATTTTGAATTTTCAAAAACATTTTGTTGACCGAAATTCTCTATCATTTTAAAATTTACTTAAACAATATCTCACGCAGGTGATGAGTTAGTTACAAAACTCCGTGCCTCTGTGTGGGCTTAAACTTGCATCTATCAGAATCCTGGAGTGGTTTGCTACCAATCACACTGTTTATGTTCTTCCTACTTAGTGCTAGAATTAATTATGGACTGATTATCCTCCTCATCAACACTCGCAAAATTCTATAAAGCGATCTCCAGCTTAACTGAGTACAGTGCCGATGTCAGTTTCCGAGATCGATCTCGTTCACGGACTAATGCCGATGTCATATCACCAATTGGTTAGGTGAACCATTTGAATTATTATCAAACAAAAATTCACGTAGTGTAGTTCGGAATACATCAGATCGGCCACCATGGTATAGAGTTCAAGTGCCGACTGAGGTAACAAGTTCTATTTTTTCCTCAAGTATGAAAGATATAAGCACAATATCAGAATGAAGCAACAGCAGCTGGTACGATAAAGATTACTGTGGTGAGTTTCGTTGAATTTTCGTAGAACTAAAGGACTCAAAACTAATGAAGAGATGATTCATGAAATATTTTTGTTGTTCGTTTTTTTTTTTCATTCTTACCAATAAACAATACAATATAATAATAATTGTAACAGTAATACCTCATATTAATAGTGGTCATTATTGTTTTTTTGTGTTATAGACTTATTTACCTCAGTTATTGAGCAATAGAACAAGTTGTTTACAAAACTAAATAGAAACATCTATTCGAATAAATCATCAAAAAAAACGCCATCAAATTCTGCTTCGTAACATAACGATCGTTACGAGTTACGACTTATTTACGACTGTTGACGTGATTCTGAAGAAGTCAATGACGACGTTGACGTCATGTATGAAACAAGCTATTAGGGGAACTTTCATCGTGTATAAGCTTATCAAGATGTAAAATATCCAATGGTCTTCAGTCAGACTTCAGTTCAAAACTCATTCTCTAGTTCTAACGATTACTGCTTGGTTTAAACGTTTGCAAAAAGTTTTTTTTTCTAAAATATGTTTGAAAAATTGATCATTAATTCATAGTTTTCTATAATGTACGGATAAAGCATCCGTTATTGAAAAACAGTGTGCTCATTTGCATAATTTTATTCATTACTTCCTCATTTGATGCCGGAATACTAAAACATAAAAGTACTTCTGAGTTTAAATAAATCTTAATTGGGTTTATTTTTCTGCTATTCAAAACAGTTCTTCTCTATTTAGAAAAAAAAAGTTCAGTTAGTGATATTACAGTACTTCAACTTCTACTTCATTCAAGGCGATCAGAAGAAATATAGATGAACACAAGTCATCAAGAAGAAGAAATACGGTTGAAGACCGTCTGGTATTGACATGGGTATAATAAAAATAAAAAAACATTAATATCAGTCATAAATAAAGTCATTAAAAACCTCATTCGAACTCAATAAGAAGAGGAAATTATATATTTGATGTTGAAGCTAAAGTTTCAAACGAATTGATCCATCATTACTAATTATCATTTCTTCAACGTTTCTTTTAGTGAATATTGTTTTTTATTTAGTAAAGTAAATAAGGTAATAATACGATTTGAATGAGACTATTATATGTGACTATTTGATCGTGATTATCCTCATTAAGTTTATATGCTTTTGACTCCGCAGCAAGTCTGTTCGTGATTCTCCTTATTATTTGATGAGAGACATCAAAACAAAAAAAAAATGGTATCATTGAAGCGTTTATATTAGAACGAAAGCAAAAACACCACAATAACCTCATTCATGGCTTTATAACAATGTCACTAATTGACTTCATGTTACTCCGCTTGATAGAACAAACTTACCTCATTTTGACCGTTCCTGTGCTACCTTGAAAATATCACATCTGAGTTATTCAGCAATTTAGTCATGTCATTGTCATGACACAGTCGTTATAAATTACATTCAATCTTATATGAAGTCGCTCTGGGCTTTGAAAATTGAGACACCACGAAATTTATTTGTTCGAAATATAGAGGATATTGAGGATGTTGACGAATCAACATAGTCATATGAGTTGCTATTGAGGTTAGTGAATATGAAAATGAACGAGCGATATTAGAGGGAGATATAAAAAAATTGAAATCTCGTACTGATCAAGAGCATTTTTAATCTTCTGTCACATTTTGTTGAGTGTTGAAGTTGAGCATTGAATTTTTACAGATAATGAGTCTGCTTATGAGGAAGTACATCTAAACACTTCTAGAGCTTCAAATAAAAATCTACGTCATGACGTCTCATTAATTCAAGATGATAAGCAATGATATCTTAACTGCTTATCACTCTTAAGCTTTAGAGGTATAGAAAGTCTTTGATAGCAACCATTACAGTTCCTGACAAAAATTCAATTTAAAGCAATAAAGGTGTAGCAATTTATGTGATGTTGTCGGCATGTTCTATTCCAGAACCGTATTCCTCATTTGTGATGAGGTCACAAAAGGCAGCTAACCAGCTTTATGGACTGAACGTATATTGCGATTTTAAAACTTTATTTTTTCTCACGCCGTTAGTAAATTTCGATACAGTTTTAGTTTGAGTTAGGCTCTCATCTGTCAAGGAATATGACGAACTTATGAGCTTTTGACATCCTTCTACAACTTCATCTACTCGTTGTGTACAACAACTGTATATTCATGAAAACCTACCAGCAACGATAAGTGTCGTTAAGCAGTTTGAGGTGTGTTTCTTCTCAGTGATCTTCATTGAAACAGAACTGAGCTTTCTGCTTATATATACATAATTAATCTATGCATCTTTCAATAGTCCGTGAAGGTGCAGGAGATGATGTTAAGGAGAAGCTGAGTTTTCTAAGATCACCTTCTAAAACATAAAAAAGATATATAAATCAAAACGAATATTCTCTACGATGTTCATTAGTACGAAAATAACGCAACCTTTTTTTACTTATACACCGACATCCTATTAAACAACCATGAAGACTAGCACTGACGTAGTTTATATAATTGTGAAGATTCGTCACTTCATTTCGATGTCATACTTGAGGCATTTCAACGGTAGTGGTCTATAGAACAACTTGAGAGGACCAAACTATTGCTAATTAAGTACTCCCTCCTCTTTTAAGCGGCTCTGGCGCCAATCATCTGACCCCTGAGAGATAGAAGACTTGCTTTGTTCTGATAGGACTCGAACCAACGAAACATTACGAAATCTCTATGAAAGTGATGCTGCTAAAAAGTTTTCAGTACTTTTTTTTTACTTTTTTCAGTACTAGATAGGGAATGTTATATAAACCCTGGACTTTCTATCGGCGTACGTCGCTTCGTTCGAATGTCTTTAGTCATCCTTGAGTAATTTTCTCTTACTAATTATGCAGTGTACTTTATGAAAATGCTTCATACTTCATTCTAAAAGGAAATCAATCTAGCGCACATCATTTGATTCGGACAATTTTTATCTAGTTGAAATATCGCTTGTTGGGAAATGGGAGGAGTTTCGTACAGCACAGATGGGAGGAGCGATAACCATAAATTTACATCAGTTAGGATTTCAAATTACAGTAGCAATTCATTTGGACCTTTAGATTTGAAAGAAATACGCCAACTTGCTTTTTCTCTCTGCACTGACGAAATGACATCAATTGTTTATATATTTTAGAATTTTCTAGCACAAGCTTGTTAAGAAAATTTTTGTTCTATGTGATCTAGGTTTCAGTGAGTAGTAGTTTTCTTTGACTCGATTAATTAGATGACGTCAGGGTGCAGCTTGTTCGGCTTGTACGCTCTTGTAATCCTGGAATAGTGGCTTGTGACTAGAATTTTAGTAAACCTACTAAAGAGCAGCTATCGCTAATGCCGTGATTCATTTTTGCTCACGAATTTGCCTGAGGCGTAACAGATAACGCAGCCAGCGTATCGTAAAACGTTAAAAATGTGCTGAAATAAAAACCTCATCGTAAAAGTTCGACTGAGTAGCAAAGCTATGATGACAGAGATCTATGCAAAATTTGTTAGATGATTTCATATTATCATTTACCCGAATTATTGATTTTCCCCTCAAAGAAAATTCCAATGGAATTTCAAATTGATTATCGTTAGGATGATGCCTAGAAGCTGAGTAGAAGCTTTCCTCACAGTAACATTACTAATTAAGCAATACAATACTTGTAATACTTTTAAAATTCACAGAATTTTTTAAATTTCTTACATTTCATACAAATTTTTACAATTGATTAAAGAGTTAAGACGTGTGGTTGAGTTTCTTCATGATGGACATTCTCCTGAATGATTCAAATTCTTCTCAGAATCAGAGAAGCATTATTTTACATCTTCTCTCTTATTTTTGTTGCTCACAAAACCAAGATAGATTTGAATTATATTAATTGTTGAAATCACTTTTCATTATCTATACAATCGTTGTGATGGAATTTTTCTGCTATTTGACTCGTATAATTCGAGTTATTCTGTCAACCTCAGCCCTCAATATTCGTGACAACAATGTTTATGGTTTTGTGTAAGCACCCAATTTCTCTAAGTGAAAGTGAAATATTCAGAAAAAATACTAAGGCTTACAAATCATAACTGATTTTAATTATAAATATACTTCACTTGTTTTCCTACATTTCGTTTTGAATCACTCATTCACTTAAATTATTGCCTCTCACTTACTCAATCATTGCCTTGAATTGTATTGCAATCATTATTGTATTGCAGAAGGAACCTATTTTGAGGTATTACAGATAGTTCCTCGAACTCTGCCCTCAAGCTTATATCCTCTTCAGAGTTCTTAAGTGCAACGTAGTTGAAATGTCGTAGGAGAAATGAACACCTATTTTTACTGCCTTTTTCAATGAATCATTTGGCATCTTAGAACAAAAAAAAATAATCCTAATCCTTTAGGATTTGCTGGCTAAAATCCTGTTGTACTTTCCAATACATAATTTAGTTAAACTATTCGACCCTCAAATCCTCACAGAAATCTCCTCCAATTCAAAATGCACTGTGTTTTGAGTCTTTTTTTTTTCCTTTGATAGAAAGTCCGATAATCCGTTATCTGACTTCAGCTTTTTGTGAACAACCAAATGAACTCCTCCAATTAAAAATACGATACTTTCTAGTAAAAATTTCATTGAGAATAATCCTAAGAGTTTTCAGCATACGCGAAATACATTAAAGACTCTATTCCCTCTATGAGAACTCACTCACTGAGTGACTATGAAAGTTTCAGAATAAGTTAGAGCGATGAAATGTAGACGATGAAAAAACAGAGCACTGTGAAAAAAAAAACCATTCAAATTTTATGTAGCAATAAAACTACAAAATAACAAAAACCACATTCAAAAAGGTAATTGTAGTAATAGATTCTACTAATTTTAATCAACAACACTTTCAAAAGGCGACAAATTGGAAAAAAATACTAAGAATTTTGCCTCCGGCAATCATTATTTTATTTGAAAAGTATGTTTGTCGCAAAAATTCACAGCATATTCCTATCATTATATAGTAATTGAGCTCGTACAAAGCATCACAACAGCAAAAACAACAACAATAATAACAACAACAACAAC
>KN716205.1:9773-34958 GCA_000816705.1 Dictyocaulus viviparus | reverse complement strand
CTATTAAATGTACAAACTACAACCTTCCATTCACTTATAGTATAATACCTCTGAGGGTAGAAACCTCTTAATCCTATGAATGTTATTTTCCCATTTCAATATGAGGTTTATAGAAGAGCTGTGATTCATTTAAATGTGAGATTTATAGAAGAGCTCTGATATGTTGCATATGTGCTTCAACAATCTGTGAACATTTTTAATCCTTAAATAATCCTTCTTCACTAATAGGTTGTACTGATAGCATTTAAATATCACATCATCTCTAAATACTCGTATTCCTCAAATCCTCAAGTGATATTTCTGTGAAAAGTAGAAAGTCATTACCGAAGCTTTGAGAAAGATAAATAGATCATAAAAGCAATTAGGTCACTTGAGATAAACTATGTCGCTAAAATGGTATAAAAATACAAACATCCTCAAAATGCACGCTATTTGAGGGCATTATTTCGGTAAAGCGGTGGCGTAGCGCAGTGGTTTAGGTATTACAGTGATGCATTGACTTATGCAGGTTTGAGGAGCGGTGAACTTAAGTCGATGTGTTGACCAGAACTGTATTAAGTCATTTACACGATTTTACGTTCAATACGAAAATGCGTGGGCGTATTCTGTGGCACGGATCGATCAACGTTAAAGCTTATCTTATCTAGCTTACAACTTTGTTTGATAAGAAAGGTTTATGTATTATAAATACTTTTCAATAATTAGTATATATATAGGAAAATTCATAGCAATGCGATTGCCGATGGTTAATTTTATGAGGTAATAGGGTAATGTAAGGGGAGGGGGGAGGGTAATATTTTATGAGGCAATAGGTAAAATTGTATGTCAATCTTATTTCGATTCATTCACTGACATATGTACGTCTAGCTTCCTCAAAAATTATCGATTCAGTGATGACCTTTTTAATGGAGATCGATCTCAGTGAACGGCGTATTTCTATTTATAGCCAATCCATTTGTAAACTAGCATAATTTACATATTATTACGTCATCGTTACCGTTAAGTACATTGAGGTGTGACCTGTCTCAAGCAGTAGCAGTATATTGAACACAGAATTTTTTTTCTTTATTGAATTCTTTTAAGACTACTAAATTATCAGAGTGAAAATATATCACTCTTTTATTATAAAAATTATTGTTAACATTTTACTTAAGAGAAAAAAATCGATTTCTACATTATTGTTTCTTTTTTTTCTGTAACCTTATAGAAATATTGTTAATATGGCTACTATTTAAATTGTATAGCACTAGAAATTTTTTACTAGAACATTTTTTATTTAAATCATACGGTAGACCAAAGAACATTGTTGTATCTGAAATATTAATATTCATAGATTTACTAGTAGTTTTTAGTGTAGAATGATCTCTATGAGTCTTTTAGTAGTTTCCCTCAAATTCAAATCTCCATAAAAAGCTACTAAGAAGCTACTGAAAAGCTTAATGATCATCACATCTTCAGCTACAGATGAGTTTACAAGTCCCACCTCTTTTTTAATCGATAATGTTAATCAAATATTATTATCACCTTCATCTATTTACATTTGTGTAGTTGTTTCGAAAGTTTTATCTAACTCACTCACATAGTATTCACTTCAGATTTCTTTGAGAAACAAACAATGCTTCTCGTACTGATACTGGCAACTGTACTTATCCTGGTCGCTAATTCTCAAGGTGATCTTTCATCTACGAATAAAAATAAACATTTAAAATAATATAATATTATTTCATAAAAATTTCGTATAGATCAATTCGAAAAAAAAAATATGAAGAAACTACTAGAGAAACACTTCCGGCTTTTGTACAAGATGATAATACTGATACTAGCAGACGTTATAGCAGTATTTTAAGCTCATTTAATTATTCCTGTACTATTTCGGTTGACTAATCTCCGAAGGGTAGGAGGCCTATTTTTTCGAGTAGCTGACTTAAGGCATACTTGTAACTCAATGGCATCTCTTTCATGACATACCAGTCACCCTACACCGATAGCTACATACCATTGGCTTTCGCCATAAAATTTATACATCATAAACCTTACCATAGTTAATGAATATTGATTGATAAATACAGTCTATAAAACTTACCTAATTAGTTTCTTCTATGGCCTGTCCATATGTGGAGTGAGGGCCACAACAGTCTTCCATTCGTTTCTTTCTGGCGCTATCGTCGTCCGCGATGGTGTTATTTTCAGTTAAAAATCGATTTGAATTCTTCCAAATCAACGTGTTTAAATTTTTCATTGTTCTGTTAAAGAACACGTTTATAATTTATTCATAGGGTTAACTGCCGCACTATTAATTTAGCCACTACAAGATAAGATTTAGGATAAGCTTTGACGTTAATTAATCCCTCGTGACGGGATTCACTTACGCATTCGTGTTCAACATGATATCGTATAGGTGATTAAGTGCGAGCTTGAACTAAGCACTGATTTTAGTTGATTAGTTTTTGCCAAATCGTTGCTACTTATCATATCAAGGTTTCATCTTGTAAGTATGGTGGGTTTCGTTAACCTTGAGGCAGTTACGAGCCTGCGTGCAGTAATTTGTGTCTATGTATCACTCTGACAACTCCACTAGTGCGTTACGAGTCCACAATTTATTAGAGAAATCTTTATACAATGCTATGTAGTAAAAGCATTAGAAAATTTAGTCACGGTTGAAGAAATTTTGAGGAAACTAATTCCGATATGATTTGGTGTGATTTTTTTCCTTTGCTATTCAGGAAGTTTCATCGGCTGCGAAGTGCTCGGTGCCTGTCATGGGGACGTAAGCTGTATAGAGCAAATTGTATATCGACTAGACCTCGGATACTGTTTGAAAGGTATTTTATTAATAATTACAGTAAGAAACTTTAAGGTATGATCTCGATGAAGCTGCTAATCAATAAAATCAATGGTTGAAGTGAAAGTAGTTGACGGATCAATAGAACGTTAGTAAAAGTGCCCAAAAAGTCTTTGTATAGATCTAAATATCATTCTTTCCCATATTTTTGAATATTTTAATAATAGACTTATTTGAATGATACTTTTTAATCATTTGAGCTAGTTGTTATACTAATGAGAGAGGTAATGTATTCGTGCTGGCTACAATATCTAGCGATGGGATCGTTCATCACTCAGGTAGAAAAAACTCAAGTTTCATCATAGCACTCAAGTGGAAAACATTCTTATATTGACGCATAGTGCCATAATAGTAAAGAAATATTGGATGAAAGCAGAATAGCCTTTACGATAAACTTATTTATTCCTTTGATAATGTTCACTCATTATGAGGACATGAGACACTCGATAGATTTGTGTCCGACTTTCCAGTGGTGTAACATGGTATTGCTCCGGTATTTGCCGCTGGTTTGAGGTCTTTGGTAGCTTAGTGGAGTGCTTTATCTGCCTACAGTTAAAAATGGGTGACAGAAAAAATCTATGATGATGTGGCAGCACTAACGCCGTAGCAAATGGCCTACCTCAACTCATTCTATATACCACACTTGCATGTTGTCTACTCCATGCCACAGTGAAATAAATATGTTTCTATATAAAATTCCTCAACACAATAACAAACAAAACGGAAAAAATTGCAGCAATCCACTTCATTGTTGAAATGCGTAATATATTCGTGTTGATATGCTTAGATGGAAGCGGTCTACCTGAGAGGGCATGTCTGCTGCCTCACTCAGTGATGCTTACCCAACCGGATAGTTATAGCGCTAATTTTCCGACTCCTGAAACATGAATAGCTTAGTTGGCCTAGAGTCGGATTCGAAACAATGTATACGATATCAAGCAGTTGTTTCATTGACTCTCGTCAAACCACTGCGCTACGCGATTCCTTTTATGTAATATATCATATTATATCAAATTTATTGATATGTAGACGTTTTACACTCTTAATTACCTTGCTTAATCGTTCTGTAAGCTTTTTGCATAATAGGTGTGAGGTGTATAAAATAATGCAGCATTTTTTGTAGTGAACCGAAGTATATTTTTTTGGGGGCACACTAAACCTGCCAAGTAAAAATAATTCTGTTATAAAAACTAGAAAACTAGAAACTCTTCGATTGGATACTTTACGATTTCAGAGATGTCTGAAGGTACCGGTAATAAGCTTTTATCGGATAAACGTGGTACCGGCAAATGGCGAATGAGGAATATTCTTTTGAATAGCTATCTTAACAGAGTTTGGTGAGTTATAAAACGATAGTTTTTTCCTAATCGTTGAACATCAACGTTTCAATCGTTAAAGGAATTCAATTCAGATTCTAAATCATCCGGCGAAGACCCTTTTCATCCACTGTAGACTCGTGGCCGTTCAATTTTCCTCGTTCAGAATAGAAATAAGCTATGTTGTATTCATCTGCTGTATTCCTGAATTCCGTGAAAATAAAAGTTGAACAAAAATTCCAGTGATTTTGATAAATACAGATATTATTTTATCAATAAAACAAAAACAAATTAAGAACACATATAACTTTACATCAATATGAATGCTGATAAGGACTAATGAAAAACTGTTGTCGGAATTGTTTAGGAAACTGAGGTTCTTTATAAATTCTTACTTGGTGGTACTCTAGTGAGGAAGATCTATTTGAGCTTACAAGCTTACAGGTTTTCTCTGCTATAGTTTTTGCCAAAGCGTTTTGTATCCGTAATGAGGTAACTTAACAAGCTTAACCGATGATCGATCCGTTTGTAATGCGCCAGGTTTTCATCTTCATCAAGATATCTCGGATTTCACTGAATATGAATCTGTTCAGTTCAATTAAATCCTTACCAAATCAGCTGCTTACACTTTTACATCTCTTTGTTATCAATTTGTCGAGTTCAATTCAATAAGAAGCCTGTTAAGGAAGACTGGGAACATGAGCATGAGCAGGTTTATCTAGACCTGCGTTTTCACCACTGCGCTACCACTCTAGAAATATTTAACTTTACAAAAAATACCTCAAGCAATGAATTTCTGAGTTCGGACGGAAGGCATTAGCTCACCAGCCCTATCGATTGATACGTTGATATTTCAGACCCATAAAAAAGTGGGTAGATTAACACTGTGCGACATTGTTTACAACGTTAAGGGTAATTGCTATGGGTTTTCTGTTTAACTACTTGTTGAGCTTTTCGTTTTGCTTTTGCCCTCAGATATCCGTAAAACTTTATTATACTGTGATATGAATACTAGTATAGCAATGAGTGAGCACTCCTAATTCAATGAATGTTTGGAAGTACGTAACCCACTGAGGAAAATTGTCAAACTTATGGTATCACTGATGTTGTACACTAAGCATTTCGTACCAAGTACATTCTAGTTAATGATAATATCTTTTGAGAGGCAAAAAATCAAGCAATCAACATGGATTTGAAACGATACTTAAAGTGTGCTCTTTATGAAATTCTAATCAACCTCAAAAGAAATATGAGGAAAAACTATAGGCGCATATCATTTCCAGCAATTCACCTCTCCAAAGCTACTAACGAAGTATAAAAATATAATTACATGGTTAATAGAAGCTGATTACAACATCAAAAAGAATCGTTGCTGGTTTTTTTTTAAACAGACTCCAATCAGACATGATGAGTACCGTTGCCACAAAGATGATGTTCCTCAATATGATGATTTGAACCTGAAATGACCATCCGACACTCATACTTACATAATTTATAAAATCAATTGTATTATTTTATGGCATTATGATTATTGTTGACGATTATTACACATTTTTATATGCGATGTTTTGTTATAACGGCTCATACCCTTAGGAAGCTTCCATTGTTATAGCGGTTGTAAATGGAACCCCTACAAATATCATTTCTGTTCAGTACCTTAGTAAATACTTGTGCATCTAATGTATTAAGTACTGAACGTTAACCAGTATATGACGTCAAGATGGATAAGCTTAGTTCCCCTAAAGTCGATGTTGTTGCAAAGACCTAATCGGACCATAGCCTCTTTCAAGTAAATTTCTTCCTATGTTTTTTCTTCACGAAAGCAATAAAACTCGCTGAGGTCGAGAGAAAAAAGAGGAAACATGCTTAAATTTTGGCATATATCATATTGCTAAGTGAAATATATATTCAAAGAAGTTTCGCAATAACATCTTAGTTGATAAAATCGATAATGAGTACGACATGCTTATTAAGTATTTTTACGAGGCAATTTACCTACAAATAACCAATAAGTGAACTAAATGACTTAGCGAAATTTCAAACACATTTTCAAATTACCATTAGAAACATGACCAGGGAAATTTGTAGAAGTACAGTATGATACTCAGAGGTCAAGGCCTGAAAGTGCAGAAAAGAAAACTGCTCTATCCTCACATGCAATAAGGTTAAATGAAACAAGTTTGAGTTCATTAACGGTCCAATTGAGTCACCTAACGGCTAGTCGGAAGACAATACCATTGATTTTCACTCATCTATTCCACTTTCCCTCATACTTATTGTAATTGTTCCTCTGTTTTGTCATGATTGTTAAGCTGATGAAAGCAGTAAGTTCTTCCAAATGTTCTTGATATTCATTGCGCTCAGAATGCAGGTTTTGTTCTGTGACTTTTATTGTCGTAGTAGTAGGAGTACGGTAGCTACCAATTACAAAAAATAAACAAAAAAAAAGCGTAGACTACGAAATTAGAGCTATTTTATGATCATGACTGTTTGAATAATAATAATACAAATGAAATTTTACTAAACAAATAATTGTTATCGTCCAATGTTTCTATTTTTTTCCTATTGTTTCTCTTTCTAATGTCTCATAAGGTCTTGTTACCTGAAAAAAGATCAATAAGATCGATATCGGCTTTTGGATCGAAAGCGATATTTTTTCTTTGTACTCCATTTTCTTCGACGTGTTCATGAGTGACGACAGTACCATCATTTGGTGCCAGCTGAATAAACATAAATTTTATTGAGTATGAGAAAAAAAACTTTTTACAAATAGCAGTAATAAAAAAAACATACTATTGATTGAATCCATAATGATTAAGGACAATCAAAAAGTCTAACTTAAGTGGATATGAGTTAAGCATTTCTTCTCAAGACCGTAACGATTGTTCCTGGCAATTCTTTCAATTTTGACACTTCTTTTCATCTCAGAATAGTAAAATGATCAATTCAAAGCAATCTAATCATGAAATATCCTAAGCTTATGAGTTAGGCATAAAACAAAATTGAGAGCCTCAGGTGAGATTTGAACTCGCAACTCGCAAATGAGATTAATTTAGCACAGTTAGTAATCAGTAAAAGGAATAATAGATTTCATACTGATAGAATTTCATCGATTCACAAATAGAAGCTTGCTATCCTTCTACTACATTAATCAATTGGTGACACTTGAGGCATATAGACACAAATAATTTCACCAATCCACAATCCTTTACCTCGAAATAATTTTGCGTTTTTCCTCCATTCAATCGATAAAACTAGCTTATATCAGAGATTTTTCGGTTAATATTAATCAACATGCTTATTGATTTTTGAACATACGACATTGAAAGAAAATGAGAATAGGAGGTATGAGGTGACAATGACATCATTTCAAGTAGAACTTACGCGAATCATCGCTCCCATTTTAGCGAATGCATCTAGTTGAGATATTCCAAGTCTGAGACCTCTGTTGATGTTGATACTTTGAGCCATCTGAATTCCAAACAATTTATGCTGGAATTTTTCACGTGTTTATAAACGAGGTGATGAAGCTTTTCTGTAGATTTCTAGAATCCAACGTCATTCAAAAACTTATCTAATTTATTATTGGGATTGTAACAATAATCACATCAACAATTTGGATACGATTGAGCCATGAAAAACATGGACAACTATTTTTTTATCACTAATACTCAACATTTGATGGTTCCGACGCCGTAGACAAACTTCCTCTGATTTCCCTATCTGTAAGCGATGTTGTTATGAGTGATGATAAGTTGATTTTCAATGCTATTTATATACTTGTACGCGCAGTGGCACAGTGGTGGAGTTGCCAGAATAACACGCAAGTTCAAATCAGTTCGCAGCCGCATTCGAAGCCTATAGAGCCCACCATCCCTACGGGGTCGGTAAATTGATACCACAGAAATCGTGGTAAGATAACTAGCATTGACTTAAGGAAGAGGAGTCGACTCAAGTCACTGTACAGACCAAGTTCGCCTTGTTTTCACCAAACCACCTCCACGACATCACGTTGAACACGAATGCGTGGGCGCAATACGCCACAACGGATTGATCAGCACCAAAACCTATCGTATCTTATCCATTTTTTTTCTATCTAGATCAAACGTCATGTTAATGCTTTATATTGAAAATATTTTCTTGCACTCGAAATCAATAGCATTGAGAGTAAACTAAAACTGAGACACGTCGATGTCAACAACAACAACTTCTTATTCTGAATGCGTTCATTTCGAGCAACAATAGCTATCAATTTTACATTTTATCAAATTCAATGGTACGATTTCGAAAAGAACTCCATAAAGACGATCCTCACCATAATCATTTTATCAGCAATCTGTGTTGCTTTACCCATTTGCCTCCCCATGTAGTGAATATGATGAATTATGTTTGTTGCCACAACATCGACTAAATATAAAACGTATTCAAGAAATGAAAACGTGGAAAAAACTTCTTTTTTCTAGTGTCGGTATGAGTGCGACAATTTGATGGCGTTTCATTAAAAGTTGCATTGATACCGATACATTTTTCATCTCCTAAAATCGTCTACCTCAAATTTTCCTCACAATCGTATTTTATTCATTCGGCAGCCACTTTAATGCTATATATCTCGCTGAAGTTGATTTGCGAATAGCAAAAAAAGTGGTCCAATAGGAAATTCTGCAGGGAAAGAGTAATTTAATGCTTATATGTTAAGCAGTAAGTTCTCATACAGTTAAGATAACATTAAGCATGGAACAATTCAGGTAATGCTAATCAAGAGGTGAGTTAGGAACGACTATGCTGATGAGGTGCAATCCATTTTGCAATAACACCTAGTTAAAAGAGTAGAGGTGCGACCGAAAGGTTTAAATCTGTCTTCAGGTTGACTATAAGTTACATCTCAATTTGTAAGCGAATGATCTGTAAGGTAAGCAGCTCTAAGTGTACTGGAGAGAGGTAAAATCTCGAGTCATTTATTAACAAAACTATTCAAGAACCTCTACGATATAACGATGATCAGATTATAGGCGGTCACTTTTTTTTATCATTTACGAATTGGATAAATTAGTCTCCAATTAGTTTTGACATAGAAAGAACTCTTCAATAGTATATTTGATAGTTTGTAAGAGTCAAATTCGAGGCTCGTGTCGCCTGGGACTTCAGGTTTCGAAACTGACTCAGCTATGAGTGATTTAGAAATTATCGCTCTTGATTCTCACCTGATATTGTTACTAGAATCACGCCAATGAAGATGAATAATATGAGATATGGGACGGCAATAGGTGGTCTGAAAAGGCAAATTGGATTGAGTAAGAATGTTTTTCTAGAACTTTCAATGCTTTTCACAATGCCATTGTTATCCTTGCATGTTGTATAAAAAAGCCACTATGAATTTTTGTAACTTCTAAAAATTTTATTCACGCTCTTTTGAAATTTGAGCATGTTTACCACATATGATGTTTCTTCTCCAAAACTCTTCCACTTACAGTAAATCCAAAAAGGAATATGCGATATTTGATACGCTACAATCACATATAAGTTCTCACCACTAGGTTCTACCGGCTTGGAAACTTCAAAAACGTCATATCAGGAACGAAAACAGAACTTCAGCCCTCATCCTGCAGACTTACGATTTTGGCTGCTAACGACAGCCCTTGAAACGCAATGAGGTGAGCTAAGACTAGCTTTGATGCTGATCAATCCATTTGAAGTGCATCAGTGCTCAATATGATATTGTGAAGGTGATTAAATGCGAGCCTGGTCTGTTCAATAACTAGAGTTGAACACTTTTTGCCATGTCAGTGCTGTTGATCTTCTTAAATTTTTCTGGTGTTACTTCAAAAACCCAGGAGACATGAGGGGCTTTGAAGCCATTTAGATAACCACGAACATGCATACACCATTGCATATCACTGAGGCACCTCCATCAGTGTACCACGCCGTCTCTATACCAGTAATACAACTTAATAATTCAACAATATCTTATTGGTGGTATATTATCAGTACGTCCACTAAGAGGCTCGAGCTGGTGACGCAAGATCATCTAGATGAGCTGCCAACCGACCTGCACAATTTTTATGTTTTTCACTACTGTGAATAACATTTAAATATATATTTTTGCTCTAACGATTAATAATTTACGCCAATATGACAACTCAGTCTAATCAATTACACGCAAGTTAAATGCTTGCTCACTTTATTGCCTTTAGAGGAGTTACAAATGAGAAGAGCCAGAATTTGAGTACTACTTTTCTCTCTTATGTAAATGAACTCATCTAGTAAATATTAAAATGTAATCCAACTCACTCAATATCACCAAAGCCGACGGTTAGAATCGTAATTGTGCAATAGTAGAAACTATCAAATAGTGACAATTGTGATATATAATGAATACATACTCCTCCAATTATTGGATAAAATAATAGCAGTAGAAGAAGTACTATCGTGAACGATGCAGTTGACTGCAATTGAAGCAAATGAGTACTTCTGAAGGACCGTGTAGTAATTTCCGAAGCCTATACCTTTTTGAACAGTTCAATTCCAGCATCGCAAAAGAATTTACCAACATCTGATATGGTAACAAGTGCCAATGGCATACCGATTACAGCATAGACGATGAGGAATAGCCTCCCAACCCACGTTAGTGGTGTTATCAGACCAAATCCTATTTTGGAAACAATCAATATCACAAATGAATAAGGCGAAATAGGCTAAGAGCTGTAATATTATGGTATATTCCAACCTACTGGCACCATTGTTGTAGCGGTGAATAGTACAGCAGAATCCGTTGTCCAAAGCTCAGCATATTCACCATTATTATAATAAAGTGAATCGAAATAGTTCCTCGCAATATAGAACAAAAACAGTCATGAGTTCATATAATATGAATGACACTTAACCGCATTTTAAATCTATGGGACTTGATTACAGGCTTCAAGCCGACACATTAGGTAAAGTCCGCATGCCGAAAAGCGCAGAGTCCCTTGGATAGCCCACCCTTGGATTCACCCGTGCCTCAATAGAAAAACAAGGTCTCTTTTGGTTCTCGATTTGCTCCAACTTAACTCTTGAGTTCGCATTGCGTAGCATCGCAATTAGCCGGTTAGAGATCTTCCTATGGGGAAATTCCATCGAAACATACAATGAATACAAAGAATACTACAAGAAAAAAAATAGAGAATGAACCAAAGAAGTCCATTCGAATCAATGCATGTGATTTTTTTGCCCTCTAAGAAGCGTAACGATGAATCCTCATTCTAACAAACTCACTGGATTTTCAAAAGCGTCGAATAAATTTTCCAGATAATCATTTAAAAGAGCAGTCACAGTCGTGTTTACAATTTCCTCATCTGAATAAGAATGTACCTTTATTATTTGCTACTCTGTACACTTTAATATCAAATGTTTGCTCACTTTGTGACTCAATCAGATTAGTTTCAGTATTACTGTAATGCCCTGAGGAAATTGATTACCGTATAAATAGTGGATGATATAAGTGATTGTACAGCATGAGAAACATTCGACATCTATTTCGTGGAATCAAAGAAAAGCGTAACGGTATAAAATGTGCTTTGAATATTTAAATTATTTTAATTATTTCATAACAATCATCTATAGGCTAAGTAAGAAGAATAGACATTGAGGTGATCTACCTCTTTGTGGGTATAAGCCACCCATTGTTTACCTTAGTGTTATAGTAAGGATATCCGAATAGTAGTGTTCTCTACAGTGACTTAATACGACTCTTTTATTGTCAACTCAGTACTAGTACTGCTCATGCTATCAGGTTGCTCTAGTACCAATTCCTCGGCCAATGAAGAATAAAATCAAAAAACTCGTCATAATTATTTTTGTGGATATCTGCCAATGATCCAACATCTTCTTCACGGAGACTAAAGTGAAAACCAGTCAGCGGAAAATACGATAAACAGAAGTCTAAACATTTATATTCCTAATGATGTTGAGTTAATTGAAATATTTAAAACCTCAAGTGTTACTCGAACCCGTATCTACACATGTTAGGTCTCCTGTACTACTAATTGCACTACCGAAACCATCACTTAATGCGTCACTTATTCTAAGTGGATATTTTCTCAGCACTATCAACGTTAACTAGGAAAAGCTGGTTTGCTGATATCATCAGCGTAGCAACCAGTTAAGCTGATCATTGCTCCTGGTAACCAAATGTATCAATGTCTTTGCGATTACTTTGGATCATTATGGATATGAAAATAAAAGCATTATAAATTATTGGTATAATATAACCAATTATTATTGACCACTATTATTGGTTTATCAACCTCGAGTATTGCTAAACAAGGGTACAGTCAAGATATTAAACTCACAAATGTCGAGGTTAAAGGATAGCCGAACTTGGAAGCTTTTGCAACAAGTGCCATTATAACCTACCATAGTGGATAATGAATTGTAAAAAAAATTAGCTACAAAAGATTACATAAAAGTATTTTTCCCTTGATTATAAGTTGAAACTGAAATCTTATGTGAAATCTTCAACACTGCTAGAAAGCCATCATCATGTTTTTTATCAAAACGATGAGTTCGTTTCTTGCTTTAACAAACTGATCACCTTCTATCAATATTTCCTCCACGCCTCGTAGTAAACTCAGCTGCAATTCATCGAGTCGTTTCGCCGTCAGATCACGTGTTTCTATCTGAAATCCGGTAATTACTAATTCCTTACAATCTACTCCCATTTACTTATTACCGCCAATACTAGACTTGATCCGTTTGAGTTATAATAGTAGAATGCCTAGACAAAACTTCTTATATTAAGTTAAGAAATCTCCCAAAATTAGGCTTATTAGATAAAGCGAGATGAGTTGAAATGCTTAAAAGTATACAATGATTCAACTCATTGCGAATAGCAATTCGAAAAGTCAACCTCAGTAATCGAAAGATAATCTAAGCTTCTAAAGATTGAGGTTGCAGTGGAGTAGAAACATAATAATATCGATCAAAGCAGTTTACGGTACAACATTAATTTCTCACAGGTTTTACATACAGAATCTTTCCTGATCTACAAATTTTCTGAAGAGCAAACCGAAATTCGTCAGCCACAATCATCAATAGACTACGAGAAAAGCCCAACCATAAGAGATGCCAAATAAAATGATTCCCTTCTACAACTATTTATTTAATTTCTATCAAGAACAACAGTTCATAATGGCAGTATTAATGTACCATGTAGTCGGATAATTTGACTCAGTTTCAAAAAACATGGAATCGGAGGAGGGTTTCGTATCGGAATCTTGAAGAATTTCGTTGTGGTGCGTCATCAATGATTATAGCGCCTTGATTCATGGTGTGCGCTCACTCTATGAGTAGAACAAGAAGCCAAAACTCTGTGAGATGCAAATTCAACTCATGACTGAGTTCTGGCATTGTTATTAACTAAGCTGAGAGGCATAAAAACATAGCTTGTTGAGCTATAGCATGCCGAATGTATTTCACATACGCGGAAGGTTTTTCATATCATTATCTTTAAATGAAGAATATTTTTTATAAAATATCAACTTTAATATTTTAAATATCAGCAAATAAGTATTAAATATATAAGTAAAACAATACATCAATCAATATAATGTCAATATTAAGACACTGACCTCATGAGGTTGTTCCAATATTTTAAATATAATAGCTCCACAATAAATATATATCATGCAAGCAATCACTAAACCAATATGAAGACTGGAGGATCGTAGTCCCTTTAAATGAAGTCATTAAATTTTCGTCTACATGAAGATGAACAAGCTGAAAACAATACTGTAATGGTACTTTTACATTACCGTAATCTGGAGCAAACGTATTATTTTTAGCTGCAGAATCAATGGCTTCATGAATTTAACATTATCAAAATAATTAAAATGACTTACGGCTATCAAGCATTACCAGTCTGATACCTCTGAAACTCTCAATATTTTCAAAAAAATTTATCGTTTAATGTTTGCCTCATGTTAAGATTTAATCAGAATATGGTGAGAAGTTGAACTACCAATAGAGTTACCAGGAGTGATAAGCACATTGTTCATTTTCCTACATCGTCTGTTATTATCTAGATGAAACAGCTTCTCGACATTAACAGCTTCTCAGCTTCTTGTTGAAGCTTCTTAACCTAATTGACATACTGTTAAAAACATACAGACATGAAGCTTTAATACGAGTTATAATTGAGCTTTGAATACATAATTGCCCTATGGAGTCAAACGTCTTTGTGATACTTATTAGACCAATCCAGACACGTTCTACATGTGAATTTCATAAGCTTCTTATATTTTTCAAAATTCAAAGTAACTGTACTACAGTAATTGCAATAATCGGATGAATTTTTGATCTTCTCACTAGAAATTTACCGTTTTCAGTAGATCAGATGGATTATATTGATGTATTACAACTGATTCATTAGTGAAAATATTAGACAAGTAGTTGGATTTACGTCTCATTCCTAAAATCACTCTAGTTCAACACCTGTTGAAAAAAACTAGGCAGAAAAAAAAACAAGCAGAAAATCAATTATGATAGTAGTGATAGGAAAGCATATTATCACTTGGATGTCTTCTGATATTAAGCCAATCAATAGTCATTTTTTGACAGACTTCATAATATTTTCCGATTGAAGGGAAATAGCCCGAGGCAAAGATGTGTCGCATAGTTTACATAGACAGTTTCGGTCAGTACTTCAGTTAATTAATACGGTTAACCTTCGGATTTGGTAACGTAGCTCAAAATAATGTAGTAAGTTAAGCAGTAAGACTAATCGGAAGCAGATAACCGCCGAAGCTTCGATATTTTCATGCTATCTTCTTAATCTAAAAATTACTTTAGAATAATTTTTCATTTTTTCTCTATCAATACTATGAATATGGTATAAAGATACAGCACAGATTCCCTCACAATGTTGAATTATCCGGTCAAGTGTTGATAAGATATCAGCATTAATGAGGTGATGATCAATTAAGATCAAGCTAAACGATAATGCAATACGTAGCACATCAGATTGAAAATCTACGATATGCGAGTTCGAGACTTGCTTGATGTTCCAAGCTTTGTTATCAGCTCAATATCGTGGTGATAATTAAGAATTGTAGCATATAGCAGCACTAAAATCAAAATCAACAAGACGAGCTCAAAAAAGGCCTAGAATACAAGATGAGTTCATGTGAGTCATAAAAGAAATGTAACGTAATGATTTATAAAGAAGATCGAGGAAATATTGTAAGTACGGGCCAAATCCTTTGATACACAAGGCTTTTTTTGAACAATGAAAAACATTTGAGCGTTTTATTTTTCCATTTGAATATGAGGACTATTTGGGGAGATGATGGAGAACAGGATAGCAGTCATCTTCAACCGACTACTTAAAAATGCATGATAAGTCGGAGCACAGAGAGTAATTTTTATGCTTATAAATAAGCAAATTTTTTTTCCATAAACAAACTGAATCAACACATTTTCACTACGCTTATACTATTAATATTCAAATTACATTTGAAATAAATTATAGTAGGTTTATATTCTAGCACTGTGAGCCTCAATAATGAGTACTATTTTCTACAAGAATACCTAGAAATAATCAAAAATGGAAAATCCAGTGTGTTTTCGGTTTTCCCTCAAACCACAACATTGAACAAACCTCCTATTGCAATCCAAATGTCACTCAGCTGTCTTCAACTTAATATAAACAGAACAGAATATAATTAGTATTTCATTTGCATCTTATTGATTAAGCATTTACTAAAAATTTGCATAGACCTATAAACGAATTAGAACGTTTATAAATCCAGTCACAATGAGTTAGTTGACCTATGTGTGAGAAATAGATCTGCAAAGTTTTTTCTAAAAATCTGACAAACAAATTTTTTTCTTCGATAATCTTTTATAAGACTTTCACTACTTGCGAAGATATTTTGAGGTCGATTACACTCCGGATAAGCAGCTCGTAATCATTTTCCGACTAAATTCTTTCACTGTGTGGATCAGCGCTTCAACGTTCTTGAATCCGTTAGATTTTATCAGAATCAAGTGTGATGATAAGAAAATTGGAATTATTGATGTTGCTTGTTTGTTGTTGTTTGTTGTTCTACAAATAAGCATAATAATCAAGCACCACGGTTCATAATGAAGTAAAATGCTTGGCATTTTCCTTTGAATTTGTCAATATCAGACTTTGTTCTGTCAGTTTCTAACGGTTGCTGTAGCGAAAAATGAATTAGTAGGCAGATCTTTGCAACTTCAAAACATCAGAATATCCATAATGTGGAACAAGTCCACTGTGTCAGTTACCTCTTAACCTCACCATTTGCAGCTTAAGTGTCACCGTAGAGCTGATGTTTCGGCGGATCAGATTAGTTACAACGAGTTGCAGTCATATACATGACCTATTCACTGAAATATTCCCGCATTCGTATGGATGCTCCCGCTTTTCGAAGAAAACAAAATGCTCCAAAATAACGGGCTTCCCATAATGTATAAATAATAATTTATACCAAAATTGAGACGCTGCTCAGAAATTGCAACGTTCATTTTTACACGTGTGAAAAATTTTGTGTGAAGACGTACTGAGGCACTCGCTTGCCTCCAACTCATTTAATTTCCTAGTCCAGTGATTATGTAGCAATTTTATCCATAAAGTAAAAATGATGGTGCGTCTTCTCGCTTCAATGACTTGTACTTAAATACCTGACGAATAACATCGATATAAATTTCAATGCAACTCAATTTTTCAACACTATCCGACCAGCAACCCTGAACTACGAGTCCCATGAGAATTCTCCAAATCATATTCTATACCTATGTCTCCCACTGGCTCCTTACAAGTTCCTAGCTGGCATATGTTGCAATAGAATTCGTTATCTGATATTTTGCATGAGCTATTCTTTAACTAGCTCCAACAAATCACTTGCATGCTTCTTCTGAAATTTACTCTAGTCATATTTTTAAGTGTACATAGTTTGCAATATCGCACGACAAAAATTCGACAGTCTAGATAAGCTTTGACGCTGACCAATTCCCGTTGCGTGACGCGCCTACGTATTCAACATGATGACGTTCTGGTGATTAAATGCGACCCTGCTCCATGCAGTTGTGACTGGAGCTGAGCACTTCTTACCAAGTTATAGCTGTTCATCTTACTCAGATTTCTTTAAAGCTAATTTATAGACCCAGAAGGGCAGGCTTGGGAGGAAGCTGCGAATCAGGTTCGGGAATGCGTATCATCGTGGCACCTCCAAAACTGCGCTACTCATCTCCCACTATAAAAATACATAGTCGAGATTTGGCTGCATCAAAAGTAATGGAATGGAATATTTTACTAACTTACGTTTGTTTCAACTTAAGTGCACAAAAATGGCGAAGTACTAGATTTATTGGAAATTTCAATAATCTTGAAACATTTAAGAATAGATCAGTATGGATAACACAGAACAACAGCACAAATAAAGAAAACGCATACCAAATTGAATGGAAAGTTCTGAGAGACCATCTATTTGGACGCTTTCTTTCCATGCAGACTTGTTATTGCAATGTCTACTACTACTACTACATATGCCAAACACAAACTACCCATATTAGAAATGGTGCATAGCTTCGGCAAATTATATTAAATACACAGATCAGTTAGTTTCAAACTAACAACTTATCGGATAACACATAAAATTGCAAAAAATTTCGTAATGCCTATGTTTGAAATTTGCATCAACTGTATTAGAACTCTCCAATCAATATTACATTTGTACCACATTTGACCAGAAAAAAAATATGCTGCCAAAAAAATAGTCTAATTCAAACGTGCATGCAAAAAAGTAGAGTAAAATTCGAGATCGATTCTAGTTAATCCATTTGAAGAAACAGGGTAGAATTGCTAGAGATTCAAGTGCAATTCTCGTGAGAAATATTCTCCTTCTCTTCAGGAACGTCGTCCAATACTTTCTTATTGAAATTTTTAGTAGCACACAACGTTGCGTTAAGGTTTACAGAGTCAACCTATAATTGGTATAGAAAATTAATGAATACCGCGCAACATCGGAAGAACACGCAGTCCAACATAAAGAGTAACGGTATCTAACTGCAAACACGTGATTTTGAACAGAAGAGGCTATATAAACACAAGACTTACATTAATCTCGGCAACAATTCCACCAGATTTAGCTGAGAATTTATTTTGTTCGTTTATTTGGTCGTTTGTGTAAGATAACGAAGATGACGCTTGATAATTTTCCGCTATCGCAGGAACTTAAATCGCACATGTTAGTGATACCACATTGACGACAAAATTCCATAATATTGACAAAATGTGACATCGAATAGCGTAAATATTCACATCTTCATTTGTTTACGAAGCTAAAAAATAAGCGGCACATGAAACTATTAGTAGTAGTTTAGTAAAAATATCAAATATTTGTCTACATAGTTAAATTCTTCATATTTTTAAGAACGTGAGAAGATTTACTGATGTGCTTTTAAAAAAGAATAAGATAATTAGGAAGTTTCAACAACACGAAATGATACTCTACACACAGTACCCAAGAAAACATATATTGCATTGATGAATGTTACTTGAATGTTTCTTGAACTAATTTGGAATTGCACGAAACTTTAGGACTACAAAGCAGTAGATGTTGCCTGCGATTTTCACGCACAATCCTTAATCATATACACTTTAAATTCTAAACAAACGCAAACAAATGGATTGATCCGTTATACCTTTTACGGCAAGTGAAATCTGCTGCGAAAAAGCAGCGCTTGGTTCGGCGTCATGTGCATTATCTGACTCTTGATCGTCCTTCACTTCGTCTTTTGGAAGTACACTTTGCGAAGTATTTCCATCAGCATCCTTTGCCAAACTTGAATCTAACACGGCTGTAACTTTCACTGAAAAAGAGTTATACCAAACTAATAAAAAGCACGATGTTTCATGTCTAGTTTACAAGCAAGAAAACCTAAGGTTCCTTACAGATAGTAATTATTATGGACAGCACTTTGCAATTCCCCATTCTGAGGGAATAAATTGCAAAGCTACGTGTGACCGCTTCTTTTTGAACGTGGTTAAGGAATAATTGCAAATAAAAGTAAGAACGAACTGCTCCCGATTCGTTCATACTGCTAAGTTGGTTTTTGCTGTATTTCATTTACATTATATGAGTGTTTTATTGAGAAAAAAAACATTGGAAACGATTTCCTGGCGACATATTTTTGATATAAAAAACATGAAATCAGCTTATACGTACTAGCGAGCAAGACAACTAAATGAATCTCATATAAATTAAGAACAACTTCAACGCGCATTGTTCCGCTCAGTTACTGAAGTGAATGAATTAAGTTCTGTAACCACAGTGAGTTACTATAGCAATCTCTTACCACGTTAGTGCTTCCTCTTTCTTAATAAATTTCTATACTGATCCAGTTATACTAGTGTTCGAACATAAAGTTTGCTTGAAGGGGGGAATCAAACCGAGTCCCATGATGCGTAACTTTTTCTATTAGTATCCCACCTATTCCTAGTCCCTCTCCGTACGCTACTAATACACGCCAAGACATTAGTAAAATCTTATATATAAATAGGTTTTTAAAAAATTAGCAAAAATAATTAAACAGAAAACTACTCAGTGGCTCAGTGATTGGAAGCACTTTAGACGGTCCTTTTCGAGCTTGCTTGCGAGCCATTCTTCGCAATTCGCTGGCACTTATAGAATCTCTCCTTATAGCGTCCTCCTCGCTATTTTGATCAGCATCAGAAAACTGTCAGAGAAAGATGTATATTTTAATGAATAATAAACTAAATCGACAAAACACGTACTCTAAACTTTTTCAATTGAATTCGAGGTTTCTTCACAGTACTATCCACAGTGTTCAGAAGGCTGCAAAAATTGTATTAAAAAAAGAACAGAGAGAAAACCAGCTATTCAATTACAGCACACCACAATAAGGCAAAAGTGATGAAAAACGAAGTACCTGTCTTCTCCATAAGTAATAAGAGGTGTGATTTGCTCTATCTGTTTCGCTCTTTGGGTATTCTGTCCTAACAAAGCATTAGGTGTTTCTACCTAAACATACGCCACTACGAGATCCACTAGCTTTTACCATAAAAATTCACTTCATAAGAAATACCTAATCATAAACAAGCAGTAGTTGTAATTTCAAGCAGCATAAAAATACATATGTAGATGAAACAACGCAATAAGACAAGATGAGACTGTCAAAAAAAGAAGCCCTATAAGTACAAGAATGAAAGTCATACAAACCACATGTCCTTTGGGTGTAAATTTGACAGAAGATATCGCTGATAAACACTCCCGTCCATCCTCACCATTTTCTCCATCAATTAAACTCGATACTTAATTTTATGCGGAAAAATTAACAACAAAACGGCATTAAATGAATCCTACTCACAAGTCAATATGATTAGCCCGAACATGATTAACCTTACTTTTTTCTGCATTTTGCTTTTGCTCCTTCTCTTTAGCCATTGATAGCTGCAATTTAAGATACTCTACCTCATCGTTTGCATATTCCACCATCTTCTCCGCGTTGGAAACGCGAGCCTTGAAATTGAGGAAAAAAATGCATGTGATGATACCCAAATACGTTTTTTATATGTATATATATATATCATTTGGAAATTTCACATCCAATTAAATGTACATTAAATATTATAAGACAACTTACACCGAGAGAAGCATTCTCGTCAACTAATTTGTCTCGCTCATCGCGTAAATCGTTTCGCTCCTGACGCAGCGACTCCATTTCTATTCTTAAATGTAGAATAAATAGCTCAAAAACTTTAAATGTAAATGTTTAACGCACTTTAAAGATCTATAGAAGCTTTTCAGCAACGGGTCAACACCGTTCTTCGACAGAGCCATGTCAATGAGATTTTTTTTTGCGTTTGCCAATTCGGATTCCACTCTTTGTACTCTACCTCGTAATTTCACAACTTCTGCTGACATCTGCTGGCATCGACAACGAACAGGTTCCTTTTCAAAAAGCATTTAATGACCACTGTGGATAATATGGCTATATATTTTCATAAGAATCTGATACTTTGCTATAGAATTAGACATTATTACGGTTGACTAGAAGTGCGTGAGGATTGTAGTATTATACTACTTCATGTGGTTAAAATGAAATCATTGCCAAATGCCTAATACTCAACGATTTCTCCACATTATCGATATTAAAATTAGAAGAAACCAGTAAATCATTCATACTTTACATCGCACTGTGTTACCACGGATACCAATTGTGTACCACGGCATCCAGTAGTACAGAAAAAAAGATAAACACATAATCAGATAAATCTACAAATGTAGCACTCAATATACAGCTATAATTCCTTCTTTTTTAAAAATTAATGATTTACCTCTCTCCTGTTCCTCCTCAAGGCTAATAGTCGTGCCTCGTCTAATTCATTGGATAGTTGGTAATTTTCCTTACGAACAATTTGATATTTAGAATATAACAGCTTCAAATCAGCTTCAAGTTTTATGCGTTCGTCAACAAACTAAAATTTAGTAATCAACATACACAAACTAATAGGAAAGGCGACTAACTACTAACCTCCGCAAACATAGAATTTCCTTTGTTTGCGATGCTTATGTTAGTACGAGACATCGTCAGTTCCATCTCCATCTGGTGCAGTTGCTCTCGCATTTCCTAAGCGCAAAATACTACTAAACCGTACGAGAACAAAATGTAGCACAAAACACAAGACAACCATCCAACTTTTAAATGTCTGGCCATCTCTTGAGCTTCATTCGCAGCAGCATCTGCCCGCTCCGCACAGTCGTCTCTTTCCAACACTAAAGCAGTAATCTGATTCTTTGCTTTCTCCAACTCATATAAGGCCTCGTGCATTTCTTCTTGTAGGTGAGCCTAAAACGACAAAAGGATATCTGCTTGTGCTTTCTTTTGTTACAGTAACCAATTCTACCTGGATTCTGCTATTTATTCACTTTACAAATCCAGGATATGGATAGGTTCAAAATGGGATTTATATGACAAGTCGTAGCATATGATGTGTTAATATTTTCGAATAAATAAAAATGGGAAGGAAACCATTAGTTCCACGCACATCAGGACCAGTGCATTTTTACAATATCCTGACAAACTATGATAAATAGAATACAACCCATTATTAGATTGTTTTATATCATACCACGTCAACGGATTCCGAAGGCAGGACAACATCTTCTTCGGCACAAATAGGTGTACGAGCCCGTCGCATCTCAGCAATCTCAGATTGTGCTGAATTTAAAGCGGCGTTCAATGTTGCTATTTGTTCCAACATATTAGATGATTCTCGATCCTTCTCCTCCAACTAAAATAGTATTTTTATTTAAAAAAAATGACCAATTTGTAAGTAATAACATACCGTCTTTTTCAAATCAAGTATAGTCTGCTCCAAAACAGAGCACTTGGTGTTCTCCAAAGAATCTAGTTGTTGGCATTTACGTAACTGAACGTTTTCTTCTTCGAGTTCAGTAAGTATCTCATCATTAGTAGCCAATCTATCGCGGAGACGTTTCACCTCCTGAGAACAAGTAAAATGTATAAAAAAAAATTTCACCACACCAATGATACGGCTAATTTCACGTAATTGCACTATATGAAGTGTATTTCGATAGTAACTTAAATTTACATAGCACTGCTAAAGAAGAAAATGCTAGGCTTACCGCTTTAAGCTGATTGTTTTCTTCGTCCAGCTCTACGAGTCTATCCTTTACTAGATCAGGCAGATCCATAAGAATAAAAAATGAAGTGGAACTGAATAAATATAAAATGTTATACGAGCAATTTAGCACTAAATAGAAATAACTGCCACTACTACATTAAAAAAGGAATGAATAGAATCTAAACAAAAGAACCTTAAATAGGAAAATAAATATACAATATAACATTGCGTTCCATTCTTGAGAAATGGAATTTAAGTTTAGCGCACTATTTCATTTACGCGCAAAACACCTAATTCAAATCTCGGACTAGGTTTGCAATTTTACTTTAACATATATAACAAGGTTCTTTTTTATGACGACTAAAGGACTAAATCATCAAGCAACTGGAGATGAGAAAACAACAGGCCGTTATAACGTAGACAAACAAAATGATAAGAAAAGCTGTGCTGATAACAAAACGTTATGCTCATTTGTGTAGAGTTATAAGCTCATTTATGATACTGTAACGAGTAGATCTCTAATTTATGTCTATCTCTAATCTAATGTATGCGAGAATCTTCCAAATATATCATTCGTTTCCACGTTCATATTTATAACTTTGTTTCCGAATTCTTTAATCAGCTTATTTTGATTATTTTTCTTTTGATTTTTTTGATTGATTGCTGTACTACTATTTCAAAAAACTTATGACATTATAAGGATTTACACTTCTTGGATTACGGTATCGCATTGCGGTAGTTCCGTAAATTATCAGGGAAAGGAACGATGTACGCCGTTTCAAAACGAAACAAAATTTCCGAATTGTAGAGTGAAATTCAGAGTAGACGTCTTCATATTTGATTATCTTTCAGTCATTTTTCCTGTGATCTCGTTAAGCTGTTAATTTTGATAGGATATTTGTTTATTCGGTGATGTCATTGTTGAATTTCTATTATGTTAATGAAATGGTGAAGAAGTTTTGATTGGCTTCAAAGTAATTATGCTTTATGTATTGTTGAAATTTTCCACTTTATATTAATGTAAATTCTTGAATAAATGTGAATCTGTTACACATCAAGTTAATGCACATTTTGTACTTTACGTTTTTCTTTTAATAATGTATTATTTACTATTAATTTTCTGTTTATGTTAAATGAAAAAGAATATTACACAAGAAGCGAAGTCGAGCGATTTCCTCATTGGAGGTAAAAATGGTTCATAATGAGGTGTTAGAATTCGTAACTTCAACAATACGAATTTGGCCCAGAAACTGCTACCGATCGTAAAATGTGGTCATACTTCAAGTCTTGTAGAAAAGAGAAACGCACTGGTCAAGTACGGGAAGTTGACAACGGCAGATTAAGAGCAATCATCATAGCTGGTCCTTCTAAGACTCTACACGATCATGCAGAAGAGATCAACGTCTACCAACCTACCGTAGTTTCTTATTTGAAGCGAATAGGACAGGTGAAAAAGCTCAATAAGCGCACGCATCATGAATTTTTCTGTCCTCACCACAACACATTTGCACACAACGCCAACACAGGCTTTAAAGATTGAAAATATTGAGCTACCAAGTTTTGCCTCAACCTCTATTTTCACGAAACCTCTGAATCACCCAACTACAACATTTCCAAGCACCTCTACAACTTCTTACATGGGAGAAATCCACCAGAAATAGCAAGATGCTTAAAATGTTCTAATCCCAAGGTATCTACTTCCATGCTGCAGAAATAAATAAATTTTTTAGGATAGACTCGTTTTTCGTATGAATTTTTTTCTATTTATCAGTGATGTATCTGAACCTAGTTGAAATGACTCCAAATTCACGGCTTAAAATAGCAATTAATTAAATGCAAACCTCATAAAAGTTCGAATGACTGAAATTTCCCTCATCTATAAAATTTCACAAAAATATATATTGATCCATGATAATACTCTAGATTCACTGAATCTATTTATCGCCGTTTCTCGTAGCGCTCAAGTCATTGAGGACTATTATGGTTTGAATCTAAGCCGTAATTCTATCCATCTCCGTCATTTTTTTTTTGTTTCGTTTCTCATGAGTCTTATTTAAGCTTAAAAGTTATTTAAGCTCTTTCTTTTCTGTTAAATATTTTGCTATTGAATTTCACTAAAAAACGTTTATCTACTGGCTTTTATTTTCGGTTGTTCAACATCAATTGCTACTTTATCCATATTCTGAAAAATTCAGATATTTTTACTTATTTTTGTTTACCGTAGAAAGAAAGATAATTAGATAAGATAATTGTTGGCGTTGATCAATCCCTTGTGGTGGGATGCGCCCCCGCATCCATGTTCAACATGGTATCGTGGAGGGGGGTGAGTGGGAGCCCGGGCCACACAAGGACTTACTTTG
>KN716204.1:371258-389504 GCA_000816705.1 Dictyocaulus viviparus | reverse complement strand
TGCATTACTGCGGACATGTTATAACACTGCTATTACAATTATTATTTATTATTACTACTGGCATTGTTAGTTTAAGCACTTCAATAAGGCGACACGAGCTGTGGAAATCAAATTGCAAAAGAAGTTATATGAAAACATATTAGATGTCCACAGAATCGCTAATTATTGATTTAATTCCATAGCATGAGTCATTCAGTTGTCACAATTCTTGATTGAAACAGAAGAAGAATTTCACAGCAAACCTATACAGATGTATAAGGGATGCTGATTTGACGTTTATTGATTTCTAAAGCGTGCCTGAATTGACCTTAGCTGGTTTTTGAAGTGTGTCAAAAAGTGGATTCAACTATTTCTATAATTTCTTTTAATGAGATTTCTTTGAGATTCATTGCTATTTTTTTGACTATTATTTACTAAATGTTCTATATTGTTTGTTTATCAAACGAAATGAATCATGCTATATTTGTATGACCAGGGAAAACTTTTACTTATTTCCTAATCGATTTATTTCATGACTTACGTCGCTTTACTGACCGGACAACACGAATTTACAGTCTCGGAAAAATTCATCGCTCAGATTGAACCACTTCATTGTGTTTCATTGGTGAGCAAACGATTAGAAATGTTTCGTCGTTTCCATTTTTTCTTCTCCTTTTGATAGTTTTTCTTTTACCCTTCAAAACCACATGTTAGTCAGCTAACTAGAATGTTTGCTCTTTTATATTATACGCAGCACTCTGACGTTAGATATCGTTTCCAATTACTGTTCGATTAATTCAAACTGACAAACACCAAAAACAAAATCGATTTAATGTCTTTTTCAGTTGATCTGCTTCCATGGACGTCCTATGGGTTGTTATGCTTCTAATGGAAAAACATTACAAATTTGGAACGATCTCGACAGACATCAACAGAAAAAAATGAAAAGTGAACGTATGGAATTGAAAAAGGTAACAAATAAACTGTAAATACTATCGACTCACATTACTAGAGGACTAACAAAATCTAACAAAGATGACTAGTGTCGCAGTGTTACGCGTTACACAGTTTTGAATTTATGGCAAAGCATGCTTGCTTTCATAATGGGATCAGTGAATTCGTATCAGAATAATCTTGGCCAAAGGAATCCGAAAAAGATAAGCAGGACTAATTAGTTAAAGAATGGCCAGCTAAAGTCAATGTGTAGAGTATATTCACATTCCTTCACTCCTTCGATATCACGATGAACACGAATGAGTGCTTCCATCTACGGGATTGATCAGTGCCAACGCTCATTTTATTATAACTATCTCTCTTTAGACATATTCGTAATTTTTTATTTAATTGCATTTTTGCAATGATATTATAATGTCCATAGTTGTGCTGAGATGCCCGCAAAACTCTTTTTGCGGCAATCTCAGCACAACTATCTCTCTTTAGTCGTAAATTGGTGCTTTCTAACTAAAGTTACTTTTATTTGTGTTTTGTGCAATTAATATTGTGTTAGTAATATAAGTTATTTCAAGTCAAACTGGATTCTTTATCTTTATCTCTAAAGTAAGACAATTGTAGATGGAAGTATCGATAACTTCAATGGCTCGCGTTGAAGGCAGATCGTGCTATCTTGCCCTAGGTTATAAAGACAGCCGAGTTCAAATATTTGAAGAGCGAGGTAGAGGAACTGGTAAATTGGATTCTATTGGATGGATAACGGATTGTCATCCAAACAGTAGTCTTCGTCCTGTAACTGGTTTGGTTTATTGGCTTTTGATAAGCACAATGATTTGTTTCCAGACAATTTCTATAAACAGAAAAAAAAATCAAATGAAGTTTTGTATTTTGACACGGGACATATTCATGTATTTGTAGAATGATACTTAAAAACTGGACACTATTCAGTTCAAAAAATATGTTTCCCAAAATGTTTAGTGGCAGGTGTTATTAGCATGCAACAATTTGGCTTTTATAAACCTACTCACGGAAAATTTAAAAAGCGTAGTTTGTTAGATATGTGGTAACTAGGTTATCATAGCTTATTTATATGCCGTGAAACACTTGATGGAATTTGATAGGCTATTTATAAGTGTTTTATTTTTTCGTGTTTTTGCCTTGTAGGAATGCTGGATTTCATATGTATACTGATATCAGTTCTAGCTGATAATCTGGATGAATGCTTTAAAGCATTGGAATATACTAATACGGAAGAAATGTGAACGCTTAAGTGCAATTGAGTTTAACATTTCATCTGAAACTACTAGTCGTAAATGTCAATAGATAGTACTTTCATTTGAAATTGTTAAAAGATTTAGAATGATTATACTTCAATATGTCATGAAAGATAACTTTTTCTTTGTTTGTTTCGTACTTTACAGTTAGTTAGTTCATGGCTTTGCTTGCTAAATGTGATTATTTTTGCAGTTCTACGTATACGTGCTGAACCATTCACCACTGGAGATCGCCTTTTTTTATTTTCTCTTGTCGACTCTTCTATTTTCATTCATACAATACTTGTTGAAGCTGGAAAAATGATTGAGGTTCATTTATAACTCAGTTGATTTTTCTAAAATTAGAAGAATGGTGTATTAAAAATTTGTTTATTCTGGGAAATATTACCTATCTCATGTACTTCATCTAGTTCAAGTTTATCGTATTAGTTTTATATGCAGTATTGCACGCACACTAAGTGAGGGTCAAAGTAGAAGCACTCTTCAGGAACATAGGAATTATTTTGAAAATCTTGGCAATACATTAATAGTCATTCAATTTCTAAAATGTTCCATTCTTTTTGTAACCGATTCACACATTTTATTGCAATGTCGCAGTTATTGCGTTTATTACTATGCTTGTTATTTTTATTTAACATATGATTGTGATTTAACTACATCAATGTTTTAGATTAACGCTCTATACCTCATATATGTTTTTTAGGTGACGTTCATTTTAGCTACCTATCATGAACTGTTCGACGCTCGATCGTTTGAACTTCTTGAAGCAAGGTACGATTACTGTTTTCTATGCATTTTATTCAGTTTTTCTTTCACTTACTTATTTGATTTACTCATTCTCTTGTATAGCTATATTTAAGACCATTCGAGTTTGCCATTTTTGGAAGCGGTATTGTTATGCACAAATTAACTATTGATGAACGTAAATGCTTAGAAAAATATCGAGATTTTGAATTTTAGTTAATAGTCACGATCCCAAGAAGTCTGTATAATTTGAGCTTTCTTATGTTTACTGCAATTTATATGAGCCATAAATGATCGTGTCAGCAATTCGTTCTATTCCTTTCTACTTTCTCATTGATTTTTTGTACGAAGTTCCTACAGTATTATGGTAGATTATAATAGATAAATGTAAATCAGTCAAAACAGTTCGTATTTGTCTAAATTTGTAACTGTGAATTGACTCAACCTCAAAGTCCCTTACCATGACAAGACTGCATATTTCATAAATAATATTGTACTTTTTTTTGTATTTGGGTTCATTTCATTGTGATAAACTATGTTCACTTATGAAATTAAGACGTTTATATGTCCATTGTTACTTAAATATTTTTCAATGGAAAATATTCGTTGATTGGAATGAATGTGCCAATAGAAGCACTGAGTAAATAAATATGAAAATCATGTGTTGTTCATATGTTTACAGCTGCATTAAACAACCATCCAGTAATCGTACCACTAAATGTGTATATGTCCAGAAACAAAGATATAAGTCTTTCATATTTTCTTTTTTGAGATATAACTCCAAGCCTGTAACATTTCGTTTTTTCTAGGGTATGTATGCTAGACCATATCATTGAAGGCCAACAGTTTTCTCTCTTCGTGAATTTCGTTTTGGTAGTAATGGACCTGAATACAGTCAGTCTAGTAATCGGAAATAATCTCGATGTTTAAGAACTTAACTGAATATTACTGGAAAATTCATCTAGGTAACTTGAACAATCAGAAAAGACAATTTAACAATTTTACCATAGAGATCCAATAACAAAGAAGTAACAGCTTAAACATTTCAAAACATGAGTTTTCAACCTACTGATGGAAATTTCTATCAATTAGTTTTAGTAAAAAGATATATCTAAGTGACTGAAAGTGAGGAAATCCCGTATCAAAATCCTAAATCACCGATACAGCAGCACTATGCATCAAAATCTTCCTCGGCAGGTCTTTTCAGTAAATTAGTAACATGTTCAGGCCTAAGTTGTTGCAGGGTATCGTCCATGCAGGTTCCAGTTCCTGGTACTTGACCAGCCGTTAATGATCCACTGTTTGATAACAAATCAGCAGTCGTTCGATCTGATCCTCGCCATTCAACATTAGGCTGCAGAAGGCAGAACCTACAAGTGAATTGATATGTGGTCAGCTCAGCTTAGGTTAAGTATACGAAATTAATGACCGGTCGTTAGGAAGCTTCAAGCCAAAGTTGTGTCGTATTTGTGGCAAGGGCTGAGCGTTGCGATCGCTAGCCATCTTAAGGATTTCTGCACGCTTTGGTCTTGTATCGTAAAGAATACCTGTAAATGATATCAAATACATAGATCGTAAAAATAATATTCTTAAAATAATAGATGGTGAAGTACAAAATCTAGCAACGTATAATACAGCAGTGTATGGCCACAGATCGATTTCAGATTGATCGAATTTTTACTCCTAATGTCGGTGAATCGGTAACAAAATACACAAGGACAAGGACCACTGGACTCGATACACGCTCACCACAAATCACCGGATTATACTTGATCAAACATGACCAAACACCTCCATAATAATATTGAAATTAAGAACCCTGGCGTATCCCACAGACATCCAGTTCCAACATTTGTTCTTTCTTTCTCAAGGTAAAGAACCACAAATCGACAACCGACAAATTACTAACTTGAACTTTCAAGAAAACTTACCACTAAAATCAACAGCCATTTGTACATCAGTTTCGTCAATTACCATTTTCCCACAATGCTGTGATATAGCTTTTGCTTCAGTAAGTAGACCAGAGGTTGTTGTATACAGCAACTAGAAACTTACGATAACTGAACAACAGCATTTTGAATAGTAAAAGAATAGAATATAAACATTCAAATCAGCGCTCTATTTTCTATGACTTCTTCTGATATAAGAAAACGTATAACTTACGTCAAGAAGAAGATGAACTACACGGGGATCATAGTCTACAATACCAGCTTCCTCCAAGATAGCCTTTATGTGCGAAATATCACGACTTGCATCCATCGAAACACCGTCTCCTCCATCTGGATCATCCACGTAGCCCGGCGTCTCCCCACCTGCGGCAGGACCTCCTGGCCCAGACATTATCTAGACACACAGAAAATATTGAAATTATTATTATTACACATATATATATATATATATATATATGTATATATATATATATACGTACATACGAATTCTTCTAAGTTTCTGGGAAATACTTCATGGCAACGGCTTAGGAACCTTATAATTTTTCACAAAAAGTAATGAATAAAGAAGGATAATTTATTCAAATTTCACATACACAACCCATTTTTTCAAAGTAAATAATGCCCATGGATACGAAAGTCATAAGATACTTAGTAGGATCAGCGAAGCAAATGAGTGAAAAGGATGAGACACTGGTCAGTTATGAATATTAATAATGCCCATCGAATTGAGGAGTATGCTCAAAACAAAGGTCTGATTCACAACAAATAACAATGAAAAATATTTGTTTGAAGCATTCATGAATTCATCACACTTCGAACAAAGTCAGCAATGTTAACATTTCCATGACAATCGTTGTGCCCAGCTAAAAGTTGATCAACTTCTTCATCTGATAGACGTTCACCTACAAATGATTTATTAGGATTTAGTCAATCGAAAAACTTAAATATAACAAGCCTAAGGTTGTAAGAAGGTGACGGAGTTCTGCTACATTGATGAGCCCGTTTCCCTCCTTGTCAAAATGAGAAAGTCCTTCGACGAATTCTTCGACAGTATGCTTTTCGCTAGAATTAGTTATTGCTACATCAAGTAGTGATTTCAGGCTGTTGAACTATAGTTGAAATTGTGAGATCTAAATCATTCATTACAACTTCTCGAAGACCAACTAACATCTTTAATGGTGAATTACTGCGCCTATTGTAGAGCCGTTCAGTTAATTTCTATTAGTTTCATAATAGCTGAACAACCTATTTCAATAATGCAGACCCACATATTAGAAGAATGGATAATATATAATATTACGAACAATATGATATTGTTGAACTAGGATACTATGCAATAACATTTTCTACAAAAAATAAACAGCTATGAATGATTTTCTATCAAGTTACCCCATAATTGTCAGCATAGTTGAATGTAATGCCAATATCGGTTCATCAAATCAAACCCGATAATTGGCGAATGCTGATGAAATATCCATTTAGGAATACTCAAGCAATGAGCGATCGTAGACCATAGACTTTGGTAGTACAATCGGTAGCAGATCCCAGATCTGTGAAGTGCGGGTTCGAGTCCCGCATGAGCTTACAAGTTTTGTTGTAGACTCAACATCGTTAATGCCCAAGATCAAAAATCAGGCAAACTGTATAATAAGAAATCAAATGTCCACATCAAAATCTATTTAAAACATCATCCGTCAGCAATTGAATTGAGTAAATTGCCGGTGAGATAGTATACTACTTCCATGATGAGCTCAACTATGCTTAACCACAATTTCTGATAGACTGTTCCTAAGCTTACCGATTCTTACTGACTGATTGGTATATAGGAACAAAGTCCTCAAAAGAAAGACGAGCCTCCTTTTCGTAGGCAGCACAACATCTTCCAATCTCTGCTTCAGTCGGGTTTTGCCCAAGAGCACGAAGAACATCGCCAACATGAAAAAATTCCTTTAGATTCAAAACTCTTCAAAAAATCTTCTGTGCATACCTGTTGTACACTGATCTTTTTGTCTCCTTTGGTATCAAAGTAGGAAAATACTTCACGACAATCAGCTAATTGCTCTTCCATAGCGCTCACCATGAGCTTCAATTGCAAATTCGGATTATAACTCAAAGGAAGATCAGATAAAAGAAAATTACTAATAAGCAAAATTGATACACACCAATATAAGGCAAACTATATTTCCGTTGAAACAACATAACGAACAAAAATTTACATAGTTGTACACTTATTAGATAACCAAAAACAATTCAATTAACAAAAAAAACGACTCTTAACCAAATTAGATATGAAGGAAAGAAGTATGAAGAATACTTCGGTGTTACTAATCAACAACACCGAAAACAGGCAGTAATATTCGTTAAAAGGTACACGTGGTTTCAGCCTATCAGTTTTGCCACTATTTTCACAATATTAAAAGCTAAATGAAACACGAGTGTTAGTTTTGATGTCACGAAACGGAAGCTTTTTGCAATACTGGTAATTATTTCAGAGAGCATCGTTGATAGCACCAACTAAGAACGAAACCACAAAACCATCCCTGCGAAGGACAAATTCAGCAAAACGATCCGACAAAACGTCTGAAAAAGCAAACGACCCAGTTACTTGTTAACAACTATGCTAAGTTATAATTCTTGGGGTGCTTTGACTATAATGCATAATGATGCTAAATCAATCACAAAACTCTGAACTCCATAGCAGACTCGAACCGGCATTTTATAAACGTACATTCGAGTGTACTATAGATTGCACTATAGGGGTATTCGATCTGCGACCACTCAATGCTTCACTTATTATTTTTGGGGGTATTTCTTCTGTGAGCGGGTTTAAACTGGATAGCCGATATCGGCGTTGGAGTTAAGCTGGTAATCAAGGGATAACCCGGTTTATAATCTCACATAATATTTTATTTAATCAAATATGATAGATTGCCACGGTAAATCGATACCATACAGACCGGACACTTGTGAGATGCTGGTTTGAGTCTTGTATGAGGTCCTCAGGACTAATTCTGTGTGACTTCACAAATTCTCTTAGAAAAATATACAAAAAATAATCGTAAAAGTTTGTAAAAAGAAAAAGAATTAATCAATCGAACAACAGATGACTAGAAACATTTCTAAAGAATTAGAAAAAATTGAAATCTATTCTAAGAAATGAGTCAAAATCAAGCTCATGAGAATAATGCTTCATTGTGATTTCGAATTATTCAATAAACTTGAGAAATTACCATCAACGAATTAGAGCGAAGTCGTGAAACCAATTTATTCAGTAAACACTTACTTAGAAGAACATTGCTGTGTGCCAAAAACATGAAACTTGAAAAAAACAAATGGACAGCCTTCAATGACAACCTCACAGTGCACCAGTGGTCCTGAGATTGTTCTTCTGAAAAAAAAATCGAAACAACACGTAAGTGACAGGTACTACTGAAAAAAAGAAATTCGTAACTTAACTCCTAATCTAAAAAATACAAAATCTCAATTTCCTAAACCTATATACATATTCATTAGGAATAAAACTTAGCAATATCGGAGAAGTTGAAAACGCTATTTTTATTCTAATCCATTATACCAGTTATTGTGTCGTTTTCAAGTTCAGTGAAGTAGACAGTGATTTCGGCCTGATCCATACGACATTTGAAACGCATTTCCCCATTATTGCTGACTTTAATTGTCTAGGAATCATACTATATGAATCAATATTTACACAACAGACAAATTTCCATTGAACAAAAATCAATAATAAAACCAACTATATTTTTATTTCCCACATGCTTGAGAGAATGAAGAACTCTCATCACAGATTTTATCGGTGGAAAGTACAAACCCATCTATAATAAATGAAGTTTATTACAACACCATATAACGTTGATTCAAAATTTGTAGAAGAATGGAGAGCACTACACACAATACCGCTATTGACATTTGGTCGTTGATAAATCTCCCAATAAGCAGTCTTTACAAGTTTCACCGGGAGTTCATGAATAATTCCTTTATCTCGAAGTTCCAGCTGAAGGAATGGCTTCTGAACAGCTCTAAATATTGCAAAAGTCAATCTGTAGAGAAGGTAAAATCAACTTGATTTGATTTCTGGCGTAATTTGATCTTCAAGTACGAGTGTGCACTACTCAAACTCTTCTCAAAATCTTCGACATCAAGTTCCATAACTATCTCATTCCTTTCCTCAGAAACACCCGCGAAATTCTGTAAATTAAATCAAAATGGAATTAATATTGCAATCTGAGGAATAACCAATCAAAAAAAAAGGAACAGAACGCACGAATACTTCAAAATCTGGTCTAGAAGGAATACGAACGCTCAGGAAATTGCCCAGCTGCCGCAGCGTCTCATTAGCTACGAAGCATAAGCCAGAAATATATATGTACGTGTGTGGTAAAAAATAAAAGCTTTACAGATTTTCACAACAGTTAATCTTCCTACCATCGCTGGTTATTCTTAATCCGCATCGTTCTTACATATTTGTGAAACAGCACCAATAAATCCTGCAATACTCCATGATTTGAGTTAAAAAATTAAGGTAATACATTCATAAAAACTACAAACAATGTTAAACGAAAGCCAAAAAACTTGCTCGAAAACGACTCAACAGAGCCTTGTTCAGAAAGAATAGCAGAAAATCGCATCACTGGAAACAAGAATGATGGGACTGCTATTTAAGTAAAGAGGTTAAATATATAAGATAATTGAGCAATGGACTCAACCGATTGCAAACCACACATCACAAACAAAACACTCACTTTATTTACAAAACCAAATATTTTAAGTGCATCCGCATTTTTTATCACTAAGAGAGACTCCACGATCCTAGAAAGCTGATGAATAAGGAGAAGTTTTCAAACACATCTACAAGAAATTTCGAATCAAACAATACCGTTATAAAACAATTCGATGAAAGTTTCGCAGAAAATGGAGATTTTATCACGATGATACGTCCCGATTTTTGCGATTCACTTAAACTTCGCTCCAACCATATCCTGATAGTTGGACTTCGAGAATATACATGAGAAAAAAAAGGCACGGCTTTCCATCTTCTCGACAAAACATCGTGTCGAAAAGTGATGTGGTTCACATATACAACCTAAAAAACACATTGTTGTAGTTATTAACAATATTGAAAACTTGACAGCCTTGAACTACTTGGTTTTTCTTTATACAGCCAAAAAACAACTCACAGCAACATTATGATGAACAGCAATGTTGTTTAAAATAGTCATTACTCTCTCCCAATTTTGAAAGTCCTCTTTACCATGATAACCTCGAAATAAAGTCGCAATTGAATCCACTATAAGGACAGATGTCTGCAATACAATGTCTTTATAATTGAACTTTCTTCACTGGACCGGCCAACCTTCGTCTATGTAACAGCTAACTAAGAAATAAAACAATTTTTTTTCGACAAACAAAATACCTCTGCTAATTGACTTGCTGGTTGCTCGAGCTTGGTCAACAGATGCATCAGTTGTTCCAATGTATTTGGTGAGGACATTAAGAGTCGCTGCATCGCGCCATCAATATCACTTGTGCGATAACCAAGCATCTAAAATGAAAGAAAGAATTTTAAACCCGACAGCATCAAATATTACATGACAAAATGAAAGCCCTTTCATTCTCCTTCAAAACAATATTATAAAAGAGAACTTCATTCAACTTCATTTAGAGGAAAAAATCAACTAGTTGCTATAAATTCGCAAGAAAGTAGCTACTTACTAACTTGACGAACTCTTTTTACTGAAAATCCACGTTCTGTTTCGATGCAAATAACATTCCGTCCTTGTGCAATTGTTGAGGCCGTAAGCTGCATGCTATAGCTTTTTTTTTTGGATTTTGCTTTTAGTTATCGTAAATAACTGTGGTAAACAATATGAAACATGTAAAAACCTAGAACTAACCATATTTGAGACTTCCCACACCCTGCTTCACCAGAAATCTCTGTTGTAGTACCGAGTAAAAACCCACCACCTTTAGATGTTATGAGTTACCAATAAATAAGAGCATCCAATACTTGAAACTTCCTATAGCTCATAAGTTTGGAAAAATTAGGTGGCTAGAATGAAATACGTAATAAACTAAACGTACCTATAAAATTATCTAAAGAACTGCAACCTGAAGATAGATATGCCGAGCCCACTGATTCAGTTCTAAGAAGCTCACGTGCAGATTTGAAGTGGTCCAATGTTATTCCAGAGATCAATGACATAATTCTAGATCTAAGCGTTGCAGCGGTGCCTACCCATCAACTTTTGGCGATCGCTGCTTATACGAAAATCTTGTCAGTAATAGAGTGACGTGACGACAATACCAGCTAAAGCATGCATTCTTGACGAGCACTTTCACAACTTTTGAATGCTAAGTACGTTTGGTCCATATTTTAGAAATGTACAGTCGTATCGGACGCATATAGGCGGAGTGGTAGTGATACAGTGTCAGGCACATCCCGCAGAAGGGATTGATCAACGGCAAAACTTATCTTACACTAAGATCTATGCAATAATATGATAATTAAAACTTATGCATACGAACAATCGAAATACTAAGATTTGTTTGTATACGAGGAAATCGTTTGAAAATATAGCATATAGAGATTAAGAAAAAACCATACTATTTGATCCTCGATTTTTATAAGCTTTACAAACAACTTTATATGTATTTTCACATACAAGATACTCAAGTTTTATGCGATGTGGCAGTAATAGCATGATACAACAATGGCGACTAGATAACAAACACATCAAGTAGATTTGTTAGTTATAACTAACTCAATAGACTAGTTATAGTAATGCTAAGCAACAATCAAATCCATGAGTCTCTAAATCGGTACTCGTGCTGTATTGAAATGAGGCGAATCGATTATGAAATCATACTACGACTTTGACATTTCATGAAGCGCACTGCGGTTGAGTCGCCTTTCTTGACAACTTTCTATCCTTGTTTCTCTTAGGTGGTACTGGCCCTGATATGACATCCTTAAAAAATCTGTTTTATAATCTAGTTTTCGAGATGTTTCAACATTTCGTTACAGGATATCATATGTGAAATGAAAATCATCATAAATTAAAGTATTAAAACGACACTCGTTCTTCTTATATTCAACATTTACTGTATTTATTATTGTATTCATCAGTTTTTAAAAGCATAACAATTGCAAGCACAAACCTGACGACCATAGAAGTGTTTGTACTGTTCACTTCTAATGAAATCCATTACACCTGCTGCACCTCTGGCGTCAAATTGCTCCTGTAATTTGCTATTTTTCTATGGAGAAATATAAAATCTTGAATAGTTTTTTTCTTCCTCAACACAGTATAAACTACACAGTCTTTCGTAACAAAATAATTATTGAGTAGAAGACATATTTTGTGAACATGAATTGCGTGCTTTCTCCATAATATTCAGTGTTCAAAAAAAAAAGTGCAACACCAAGAAGAACACCCCATATCCACATTTATTTATATCATTATTACGTCAATGCATTATTGAGTCGCCGCAATGTATTTAAGCTAAAAATATTGTCAGGAGAATTAATCGTCTCATCTGGGTTCCCTTTTTTCTTTTCATTCGCATCCTATCAATTTAAGTGAAGTCTCGCTTCCGCTACTTTACAATTTTTATGACTTTAAATTTTCAGCTATTTACTTGTTATGAAAAGTTCACCGTTCATTAAAATACTGTTGCACCAATAACAACTATTGCCTGTATGCTTGGAAGCCATGGATTGTACTCCAGACGTAGTATTTGTTTATTTCCTATTAAATCCAACTGTCCGATCTCCGGTGGCAGTATTGTGAGACGATTACCTGAAAAATTTCCAGAAAATCGATCGTTCAGATGTTGTGTGACATATGCGGTCAGCAATTCTATAAAAGGATGAGAAAGGTAAAATAAATTTCCGCGTTCGTCAATCTCTGTGACGGGATGCGCCTACACATTCGTGTCACCAAGTCAGTGCTAGTTATCTTATCCAGATTTGTCTGGTATCAATTTACCAACCCCAGAAGGATGGCGAGCTTCGTAGGCCTTGGAAAGACCGCGAGCTTATTCGGACCCTTGGGTCTCTGTGGCACCTCCACCCTCCACCGCTGCGCCACTGTGCTCCCTTCCTCTCTACTTCCATAAAAAATGACACAGCGGTACTTAATTATGCACCCATATATCTTCTCGAATCAATTATTACTTTATTTTTGGAAATAATTGTGGGTCTACAGTCACCTATAAGTTTTTTTACCAATTGAATATACCTCGAGTGGGAAAAAGCATAAGAAAATATTTTGTGAAATGTATACTAACCCTGAATATGAAGTTCTTTTAAATTTGTTAAGTGCCCAATTTCCTTTGGAATTGTCAGAAGATCATTGTCACGAAGAACGAGTATCTAAATATTAATCGTGCTAACAAACTATTCCTTTCTTCAGGGTTTTTCTATGACATGTTCCATGAAGCAGGAATTGAACTAAAACCAAAAAAAACCTGAAGATTACGGAGATTCATTACGTCTCCTGGAAGCATTTCAAAGTCATTATCACCTAGATAAAGCGCTCGCATTGTGTCTGAAATCATGATACTGATTTTATGTTGCGCTCAGGAAAATATGGTTTCTGATTTCCTTACCGAACTAAAGCAGAAATCAGAAAGAAAACTACCAACAAACTTTGAAAACTTGACATACTACTATTACATAATCTCGATTCTAATAATAAGAAAAAAATTTAAGAAAACCATAGGTAACATATTCTTACCAATGAAAAAGAAGTTCCCGGGAAGACTCCTCTCATTCAAATTGTTGTAAGTCAAATCCAGAATTTCTAGAGATTTGAACGAACCGAAACCACGTGGAAGAACATTCAAACGATTCATCCTTTAATTGATTTGATATAAGTAAATATTAGAAATATATGATTTAAGTTAAATACATTATGATCCAATGAAAAAAATGATTACTATGAAGTAGTTCAAACTTACCCCACATTGAGAATGCGAAGTTTAGAAAGGCTTGAAATCGATGACGGTAACTCTTCGATCTGGTTATTCCACAAAGTGAGAACATAAAAAATAATATTTCATGCATTCACACTGATAGTTAAGTTGATGATTGATTATCTAAATATTTGATGTATAGATCCTCATCAACGTCAAATCAGCCATTTTTTGTCTGTTTTGCTTTTAAATACATTATTCTCAACTTGAATAAGCAGTTCTAATTAAGTAAACAATAATAGGAAATATGCCGGCAACAATAAAACAATGGTATAAGACTTCAGTGTGAAAAAAGGAAAACTGACAACATTGCTAATGCAACCTTTGCTTCAATATTGCAAGAATTATGAGAGAATATCAAAAACAAATTCAGCTGGCACATCATCAGCCACTAATATTTATCACATTTGATAGACTTTGCTCCAATTCCATCAAACTTTGAAAATCTTCCAAAATGTGAACAAACCTGTAAATTCTCCAAATCAGCAATATTTGGTGGAATGGATGTGAGTTTGTTGTGACTCAACGTCAATCTTGTCAGGTGAGTCATTTCAACTTAAATAATAATGTTGTTCTAAAAGTGAGATTAATTTCCTGGTATAAATATAATCTTTGAATAAAAATAATGTTAATATAACGATGAGATTTCGGCTTCTATATCATTCAAAATGGTTGGCCATTTCCCATCCGTACTTTTACTACTTTTCAACATTTTCTTTTTGTCAAGCAGTAAAGAGTTTCAAGAATTCAGTTGACGCCGATACCGTTTTACGATCAGAATCGTAAAGAAATGAGTACGCCCTTACAATGTTAGGTCAGGAAGGACGACCAAACTGCACAAAAAGCAATCACTAACCTCATTTTGCCAGCTCTGCCACAAAATACACAAACGATACGCAATTACAATATAAAACAAGACACTACACTGCTTCTTACCACCCACCTACAATGCGAGAGCATTCTTCACTAACGCAGATCTTTACACATTTCTTGATGCAACACACCAAACACAATTCATTTCACCTTTTCTATAGCTATATTCGTTGTCGAAGGCTTCAAAGCCAGAATTGGAAAGGCCAACCAGAAATAATACGGAATAGTAATATTTGAATCATGAGAAAAAAATAAGAATGGAATTTCTTGCATGACACCTCCTTATTTCCATATAAATTAATTTTCCCAGAAAGCTCCGTTATACATCGAAATCCCTTTGTGACAAGACACACGCGAAAATCGACCATGTACTAAGAAACAGAAGAAGAAGACACTTCCGTAGTTTCATCATTCTGCACCGAGTCTGACCGTCGTTTCTGCGCAAGGATTCATTTCAGCCGTAAGCTGGAAAAGAAGTCATGTCATCGACTAACAGAGAACTTCAGGCTACTCACAAAGAAAACATTATATATGAAATCCCATCCAAATGCGACTGATGCGAAAGAATATACGACTACGAAGTGAAGGAATTATTAATACATGAGCCCAATTCATTTAATCAAAAAGGTCATATTGAATCTCTCCTAACACTAAGGAGTTACTGAAAAAGAAGATAACTGAAGCTTGATCTAAGTAGAGCACATTTAGGGCTAGTAATATTGAATATTACTACAAAAGCGCATTGCAAGAGGATCCAATTCGATGTCCGGAAAAGAAATTGTTGGGAGCAGCACGGTAAAGAACAAATCGAAAAAATTTCGTAGAAACTTGAGCAAATATAGTGCTCCGTTGTCAACGTTCGTAAATGAAGAAAAATCGTAAGAACTCCTTTATGAATATAAATACTAACGGAAATTTTTTTACAACTCCTTTCTATTCCTTTAGTCTCGTACCCGAAATCTCGACTGTTATACAACTACTTATACTACACTCTGAGGTTTGAGTTTCAATAAAAAGAATGAGAAAAAGTTAAGCTGCACGGACCACTGCAGATTCTCTGAGAACTAGAAATAAAGTTATTTTGTGAAATGTATACTAACTATGAATATGAAGTTCTTTCAAATTTGTTAAGTGCCCAATTTTCCTTTGGAATTCTCAGAAGATCATTGTCACGAAGAACGAGTATGTCACGTTGCATATTGCTCTCGCAATAAGTATGACAACATGCACCAATGAAAAGAATCCTGAGCAATAAGCGATATAGTGCACAGGCATCTTCCCTATGAAAGGTGATCGAAGAGATCTTAACAATCACACAATATGCTGTCTATTCTACAAACTTTTTCCGGGATCATTCAACTGTGTTTACCGGTAACATTAGACAATCATTTCATTACAATCAGGCGAACAAATAGTTTTCCTGAGAGGTTTTGCTGCATGAACAACATCCAAACATCAAGAGTCATAAAAGTTTATCGGAAATACCACCTGCCACCACCATCATGGACGATGATCGCAAGAAGAAACATGGAAAATATGCAGAGATCCGCAAAACAGGTGAGGAAAGAACATCCAAATATACAAATAAATAAAAATATTGATAAGTTCATTAAACTAACACAGACGGGGAATGTTGTTAAGTGAGGTTAGATTCCGATCCACGTGGTCGAGTTCAGTATTAGGCTCATCTCTTTTTTTGTCCTTCGGCATTTCCTATGAATAAATATTTGAAAAAATGGATATGGGACGTTGTAAACAAGCCCATAGCATCCGATTTAAAACAAAATGACATTAAGCTTACTACGTTTTGCATCGAAGAAAGAATATTAGAGGAACAATTTACATAAATAAATATAACATAAAGATTCCATAGATAAACTAATAATAAACATTGTAACGAAATAAGAAAATGTATGAAAGTTACTAAATATTCAAAAATTCATTTTTCTATTAAAATCTACTTGCAACACTAGCGTTCAACGCTCAAATACGTCTCCACAATGTACAAAAATGAGGAAAGCCCATTCTGGAGGTCACATTACAACAAACGCTCAAGAATTTGGCTCTTCGATTACTTACAAAAAATTCTCAAAATGTCTTCAATGCTTAATACCTTGATGGTTAATTCATTTTAGGTTTGAAAATCGGGATAAAAGAAAATAGTGCATGCAAATCATATTCAAAAAGGACTCATGCATATATTACGACAGTCAATAAAATCGTTAGAGTAAGTTTTTCTTTTTCAATACTGTAACCATAAACACAAGTTGTTGGATCCCCCTCAATATTTTGGAAGAAATTGATAGTTAATGACTTGAAAGATGGTCATTAGAAGTTATATATACCAGATTTAGTAGAATGTGTGGGGTAGCGGTAGAGATGCCACAACGATATGCGGGCACGAGTTAGGTTGGCGGTCACAGCCAAGCCTATAAAATCCGCCATCTCTCTGGGGTCGACAAATTGGTACCGTAAGATTCGGTAAGATTAACAGCTTTGACTTGGTAAAGAGTGGTCAGATCAAATCACTGTATAGACCAAGCTCGCATTCAATAACCTCCACCAAATCACGTTAAACACAAAAGCATAGGCACGTCCAATAAAGATTGGTCAACGCGAAGGCTTGCCTTATCTCACATTTCGAATTTGTAATAAATCAACTCCGTGAAAAAATAGGAAGTCAGAGAGAGACTCCTAATAACAGTCTACCAATATGTCTTAATAATCTCATAGCATACATCCGTTCTACTACCACACTTAGGATAGTTCAATGATAGTAGAGTGAAGAGAATGTTAATGTGAATAAATTACAAAGACTAAAAACATGAATGACAGATTCAAACCGAAAGATCACGAAAAATTTGGAATCGAATTCGACAAAATATGCTAAGTAAGGAATGATGAATAAGAGATAAAATAATCTTTGGCGTTTCTCAATCCCTGTTGCGGGTCGCACCTACGCACTCGTGTTCAATGTGATATCGTGAAGTTTGTTGAATGCGAGCTTTGTTTTTACAGTGACTTGCATTGACCGCCATTCACAAAGTCATTGTTGTTTATCTTATCCAGATTTGTCTGCTACTAATTAACCGAGCTCGGGATGGCGGGATTTGCAGGCCTGGGGAAAAGCCGCGCACGTGTTCGGGCCTGGGTGTCACTTAGCATCTCCACCACCGCCCCTTAATGATGAACACCACAAATATATCATCTGATTTACCACAAAAATCAAAAAACCATAACAGCTTCTTAACATCCTCTAAAAATTATATCAACAATAATATTTAAAGGAAAAAGGATATTTTAAAACGAAAGTATGTGTGCAAGAGTAGGCATATTGATTACTGAACTTTGTCCGACACCTCTACAATGATGTTAGTAAAGAATAATCAGTAAGAAAAACCAATTTAGAAAATGTAAGGATGCGGTGTTTTTAAAAAACACATAAGTTCCAAAGCAAACAAGGCATGGTAGAGAAACTGAGG
>KN716204.1:321768-339282 GCA_000816705.1 Dictyocaulus viviparus | reverse complement strand
TATATATATATATATATATGCACTGCGCATGAATGATATATATGCACTAACAATGTCAAAAACACATACTGTGGTAATGCGGCAAAAGCTCGACAGATAAATCCTGGTCCAGAACCACAATGTTCACATTTGTACTCAATTTCTTCGCGTGCCAAAGCATTTTCAATCATCTTTTGAATAGATTCTCCTGCGCTAAAATATAACGACATTAAAGAACAAATATGTTTCACACTTTGCATTCACTACAATTCTTACAATAAGGAATATACCTGACAGTCACAGTAAGATCAATTGCATTATTAGTCATTTCACTAGATCGCGCGCATCGTTCACATCCAAACCTGGAAAAGTCAAAAGCCAGTTAATAAGATAATCCAAATTCGAATTATTAAAACTGAAGAGTTCCAAAACAGCATATCTATCTCATCATCATCTACCTATCTCTAATCCTATGTTGGAAAACTCCTGCTGGATTTGTACTTAAGAAGTTGAGCGACGAGGATCCCTGTAGAAAAATAAATATTAAAAGTTAAAAACGAATACATACGAAGTGCTAAACACTGATTTACGTGTAACATAAAATTACTTCATCAGATTTAAGTTTCGTTCGGGCAGCAAAGCTATCCATGTGTGTACCATTCAATTTGTACCTAATCGATTCTTTTTCTAGAATTTCCAATGTTTTTGCAAGGAATTCATGAGCATCCTTAATAACAAGCTATAGCAAAACAATTACATATTTTGGTCGTCCAAACTGAAAATATTGGCTATAAGGCAAAATGCAAAAGATAAATCGCACTTGTTGCATATTTGATCCAAAATCTGGATCAGATCCAAGTTCTTTTCCAGCTGCCGTTCGCAGTGCTTCAAGAACCTAAACGTGTGAATTAACGCTTTTCCAACAAATATATTGGAAAAACAAGACTCTAGATAAAGAAACAGTTGGAGCGTCTAACAAAAAGTAAACATGCCGAAATATTGGTAGCTGTGCCATAAAGACTATCTACAGGTCGATCAGGAGAAACGAGATTTCTGAGCACATCACTGAATCGCCTGTAATTATTAAATTTACATGATGATGAAAACACGACCACGCTCCATAAATAACATAAATTGATGCACCTGACAAATTCAGAACATTTATGCCCAGGTTGTTCGCGACGATGTTGAATCATTTGCATACGATAATAAAAAGGAAAAACGGTTGCAAGAGCTTGGAGAGTTGCATTCATGTAGCAAGAATTAGTCAGATTTTCTAATCTAGAAAGTTTCTAATCAAACTGATAAGATACAGCATCATATGAACCAATTTATTGAGTTCAATCAAAAAGTAATAAAATGAAATCCCTCTTACCCTCGATAGGAATAGGGAGAAGTTGATTCAGATAAAGCTGAGGAAAAACAGTGAGGACCAGTCGTATCGGGTTTCCCTAAATACTCATCCGAGTTTTTCTTTCCACGACGCAACGTTGTATCTCTAGAAACAAATAACTTGCAATTAACGCTTTCAAGTGTGAAGACTACGGTAACAAGTTCATTTAATATCGTTCTCACATTGCTAAGATTTGCTTTTAATTATTTCCCAAAAACTGCACACACTGATTCAATGCCATTATTTATTAATGTACTGTACTACCAATAATAAAACTACCTGGTTTGAAATGGAGAAGATTCCCAATCAGATGCATGTTTAGGGCTCAAGAGACAACGAGGTGAAGAGACCTGTGCAAATATAAAATAAAAACTCATATATAAGAAAGCAATAAAAACAAAAAAGGGTTGTAAACCAAAAACATCAATAAAGTAATCTTACAGAATCTGCTAATAATTGTGGACGTGGACTAACTATTTCATCAGATCTTCGACTACATTGCAACTGATTCCTGAATAAGAGCTATATGTTTCCACGATCCGAAACAAAATGAAGAATTAACACTACATAACAACAGTGTTTACGATATCTTTTCAATGTCTAATTTATAATGAAAACGCATTAACAATATGATGATCTTACAATGGCATTGTTCTTGATGTGCCATAAAAAGACGGGAAATATAAGTCGTTGGGATCATTCGCTTGACAATTATTAAACTGAATTATATTCAATATCATAAAAAATCTTAGAAAATGCTTAAAAAAATAAAATAAAGAAACGCCGTTTCACCTGAGTTTGGCTAGGATCATGAGCCGGTTTTTTTGCCCTAAAAATGGGTGTATAGTACAAACACATTATAATACCTTGGCTAGAAAGCAATAATATTTTCTTAAAGTAAAAATGAGTACTTTTTTCATAAACTTGAGAACGATAAACTATGGATCACAGATTCGAAATCTTTCTAAGTAACTTACGAAGAGGATGAAGGTGGACTACGGTCGTTACGTTTCGATCTGAATGTTGCTGTATGCGAATAAGCTTTGAACGAGGCCGAAACTTTTATAGAAGAACTCTCTGCATTCTTTTTCTCTATGAATGTGATAACACTTCCTTGCGAAAGACCACTAGTGCTGCTAAGCTTTTCTTTACAATCTTCTCTGCTTTCAACAGCCAATTTTTCCGCAGGATTTTTTGAATATGTAACAGAATCACTTGACAAGTCCTTTCTTTCATTAAGTAGACAAGACGCTTCTTCACAGTTGGTATTTAAATGAGTTCCAGAAGACCGTGAATTTTCATGCCCTGAGCATACGGAAATCCCCGACTCTTTCACATGGTTTTTTGAAGGATGACTTGTACTATCTATATTTGACAAGTTTTCACTCTTGGTGCTAGTTTGCTTATGGGTCCAATTCTCAACATTTGCGGCCTGTTTAGGCTTATTTTCATCCCATCTCTCCCTCAACTCCGTTTTAGAAGATAGTAGCGTTCCTAAATACGAGATAACATGGCATGCTATAGTTCTTATGATACAAAAAATTACGATAACTTCGAAAAAAAAAAACCTGCGAGCTCATTTTGATGTCGCTCACTGCCACGATACATACAGGATCTAGAATTTGAGAAATAAACAAAATATCGAGCCATAAAATAGAAACCGAAAATACTATTAGATGCACGAAAGCTTCTTATGATAAAAATTACATTCTGACATCCGGACGACTACGGAGTACTCCAACCGGTGGACTTCTTACACCATTGATAACTTGAACAGGACCTAGAAAAAGTGTGATTCAAAAACTGTTAGGGTGGTCTTTTGAAAATCAATACAGACAAGTTAAAAATCAAAAATATAAGAAATTAAAAACTAACTTGACTTTCTTGGGAATATTTTCTTCACTTCTTCGTAGACATCTCTAATGTTATGTGATAACTCTGTAGTTCGAAAAACCAACTTCCGTTTACTAAATCTTTATTTTTAGTTTCTGCGAAAATATTGGAAATATGCACCATATTAACCACTTTTTTACACAGCGGCACTCACCGTATCTGATGTCTTCCAGAATGTTGTTTCGACAAATCAAAATCCAACCAGAACTGTTTGGCCGTACTTTTGCTCGGTGGCCCGCCCAGTGGTGTAAACTCGTGAGCGTAAAACTTGTGCTTAAATACTAAGACTTAAAAGCTGACAGCGGGATTCTATTTAAAATAATACTTTTAATACAACCTCATCCAATGAGCCAATTATTTTCAATGACCTTTCATTGGAATCTACGCGCAAAACACCACTGAAGTGCTTCACAGAAGTTGTATCGTAGTGCTCTAGCGTGCATTTAACGTATAAACTCATCTAGAAAAATCCGACTTTAGGCATGATAATCAAGTTTAATACAATCTAATGTGAGAAATAAACGTCATACCTAGTATATCGTACACAAAGAAAACTACCATAAGCAGCTCCACCAGTACTTTTCGCAGTGACGGCAATCGTCAGGACGCTGGGTGATTTAAAATTGTGCCCAGCGCGCACCACACGCAGCGGCAGTCTACCGTACACTGAATAAATGCTGTAGTAGTGCTGTGGGTTTTCATTCACCAAACTGCTGCCTCGTGTGCAATTGTGACTATAGGCTTAACTTAAAATTCTGCTGATTGCTATCGTAATTTCCAATATCCATACCTAATATCAACAAATATGGATGCATATTTTACTCAAAATATGCTTTATGTATACCAATAAAGAACTAATCTCGCGTCATCGATTACTCAGCGTTACATTCTGGTACGTTTTTGCCTCATTATTTCTCCAACCAGCAAATGGCCATCAAAATCTCGTAAAATCTATATGGTGAGATAGCCATCCCTACTTATTGACAACATTAATGTTGTGCTTTGATAAAATCCAAATCTAGACAGAGTATCATATTTATTAAATAATTGCTTTCAACATATTCTTCGTATTCACCTAGAATGAATAAGTACCAAGTGAAATCAACAACAGAGATACAATCAATGCCTAATTACGTGACTCTAAACGTCTATTTGTGACGAGTCACACTTTTTCCTCTCATCATTAAATTGCATACGACGGACGAAATCTGTTAGAGAGGTTTCGAAATTTCTGAAGCAAGTATAGACAATCAACTGTTGCTGTATCCATCTTGAAATACGACCTGATGATGTAGCATCTGAAATGTCAAATATGTAACATATGATAAGCAACAGATTCTAAGATTAATGCAAGCCGCGACCTTAAAGCTAAAATTTTTGGAATTAGGTTTGACGAATCGCATTTTGAATATTAAGACATAAAGTTCGAAATATATTTCAAGTTATGATTTATTGTTTTTGAGATGCCATAGTAATATCTAGAGAAATTATTCTGTTTGCTGCCATAGTATTTCTTGCAAACATTTTAAACTAGTGGATATAGAGTATATATACTTAAAATTGAAGTTTATACAGTTGAAACAGTTAAGGTTATACAAAATATTATAGCTTCAAAGTTAGAAAGCAAAAACATGTATTATGAAAATTATGGAATATGATGAAGCTATCACCACATAGTATCGAAATATGGCACACATAACTAGAATTCCTTTATGAGCCATTTGCCTGCACAGCAATACAGAACAGTTGGTCTGTAAATAGAATAGTGAACATGGAATGAATTTGACTAGAAAGTTTTAAAGTCTAGGATGTTTGCCGACTATTGATCGATATGCAATTTCTCTATATAACGTAGTCAAGTTTTTTCTAAAATTCTAGGATTTTATAGCGATAGTAGCCGCATGATGACAGCATGACCTGTCGCGTTTCGGTACAGATTTATTTTGACTAGAACGTCCAGTATTAATTGAAAAGAGTACTTGAATCCTGGATACCAATATAATGGGAAATTTCAACAGAAATGGACAAGTATCTAAAAAGAAAAGCAAATCAAAACATCAGTAGTTTGCTAGATGGGATAAAATGTATCAATATATCCAGGCAATAGAAAAGACCAGAGCAGTAGAAAGAAACAAAAAAAAACATACAATTAAAAGGTAACGAAAGTCACACTTACGTACACATCATTCCTATTATATCAAGAACTAGATAAACAAATTTATAAGTGATACGATATTGCTCTTCAATTTTGGACCCTATGTAACAACAGAACCTTGCACTGCTCCACAATTTGATACATCTCATAAATGACTGCGTGAGATTTCCTAGGCTATCGCAAAAACAAAACCTAATAAACTAATTCACCAAAACAGCACTTAGATGAAGGTAAGTTAAACTGATGAAAACTCCATGAAATTTATACATCAACAATTTTCAAACTCACCACCACCACTACCACCACCAGATCTTGGCGCTTGCTCAACTAAACGCTCATCTACAAGAACAAGAGCTCCCCAGTCATTTTTATGCCGAAGGCATCTGAATTTGTAGCACACAAATTCTAGCTTGGAAAAGTCCTAATCATGAAAATTTCCTTCTAAGAAAAGTCTGTATGATTGAAATTACCTTCCAAGAGCTTGATTGATGGCGCGATAAGCCTGTGACACGTACCACTGTTCACCGGTAAGCAGCGATTTTGTTCTACAGTACAAATCATTGTAATTTTTTTTCTCTTTTACCTAAAAAAATTAAGAAAAAAATTTTTAAAACCAGGAACTATAGATGAGAAAATTGTAACCAACTAATTCATCAAAAGCGTTTGGGAAAGGGATTCCAACTGCGATGACCAATCTTGCAAGATCATCGGTGAAATTAATTCCTTCAGACACCTAAACATCACTACAGGCTTTGAAGCGGAGTTTCAACTCTTAATTTGGCAAACAGCTGACACTGTGCTGACACCCTTTTAATAAACGAAATAACATTTCGTAGTGCCTTACTTTGCCGCGAAAAACAGCTAGCAATAAAGCACCATCTATGTCTTGACCATGAACAGCAGGATTCTTTACAGCACTTTCATACTGCTCTAGTACTAGGAGTAGATCTGCGGAACGTCGAGGTTCTTTTACAACTACCTGCGTCCAACGTGTGTTACCATCTATAAAAACTAAAAAGAAACGTGTGAAAAATACCTTCCGAAATTGGATTTGACGGAGTATAGACATTCTTTCCATAAAATCATAAAGTAAGGTCAACATTCGATAGCTAGGAAGAAAGCATAATATCCCTCTTGGTACGACCGAGCAGATAGAGCTAGAGAGGTTGCGAATGAAAAAAAGAAGAAAATATAAGTATTTGCCTCTAGATTAATAATACCGGATAACTAGTGCAAGTTCACTAATGAACTGGTTATTTCCACAGCTAACATTTCGGTATGTTGCGCATAATTTGTGACCAGACGGACCCTAGACAACACATTAGATAGGGTAAAAATCATGTCAAGAATAACGAACCATGGGTAATACTGAGGCGAAGATTTGATCTTTAGGAATGATTTGATCTCCTTCCATCTGGAATAATTTTCTAAATTTCAAAAAACATTAGTTTGGACCTCTAATTTACCTGTGAGTGAAATTTAAAACCTAGCTCCGTTTTTAATGTTTCGACTGGGCATAAAGTCCCAGAAGCAAGAATAACTGAACGGCAATCATTAAAAGCACTGGTAAACGCCTTAAGTATTGTTGTCAATAACTCGTCTACAATATGTCTTATTAACGAACAGGGTAAGACTTACCAGCTCTGGACTCATGCACCACAAGCTGATATATGTATTGTATCCAGATTTTATAGACTTTTTACTATTAGGCATTTGAGAAGTTAACCAAACATTATTTTCTTCTTCAAGCAATTTATAACGATTTGCATTTAAGGGGTCAGACAATTCAATTCGACCTCCTTCCACATTAGAAGATGAGCTTTCGTCAAATAGATGCGTTTTTTCACAGGTTACGTTCATTCTGCAAAAACACTGAATAATTTTTTGCTCAACGTAATTATGAGCTGTGAAGAAACATATCTGAAACCACAACCGCTATTAATATAAGCGATTTATTGTGCATCAGCCACACCTATTTTTACACCATTGTATTATTTTTTTCTGCTATACTATATTTATCAGCGCTAAACTATAGTTTAATCGTGCATTGATTAAAAATTAGCACCAACTTGTACGTAGTTCTTTTATCCTCGTCACTGAAATAATCTATGAAGTATAACCACTTCTCCACACATATAATGGCTGCTGAATTGATTTTATTGCTTTGAACTTCTCGTCCCTCCTCATAATTGCTAGATATCCTTTGTAACGCGGACTGAAAAAATGATCCATAGCGTAATAGTAACCCAGCTAGAAATGATACCTTAAACAAAAATTATAACTTTTAAAACACTTGGCATCTATCTTCACCTGTATTTTACTATATCGGCTTTTGTGAGGAAGTAAATCGTATCTTTTCAAACTCACTTCTAGGTAACCGTGATCTCTATAACAAAAAGCTAGTGTTCATACGTATCTCACCACATATAAATACAAATGATTCAGTTCTTACACTGTTCGAGAAAACCTTCCTGTAGTAGTGCTCTCGATTACTTCAGTAAGTTTTAAAACAGATTCGTGAAACCATTTGTAAATGTCATCTAGCAGTTGAGCAATCTAAAGCAGAGGAAAGAGCACAAAGTTGATAGAGTAAAATAAAAAAGCATATGATTTTGCGGTGTGTTGTAATACAATGTACCATGGTCACATGCTCGAGCTCTTCGTTGCAGTTTGCAATTGTCATATTTGTCATTTCCTTCTCATGCCCTTCCACTAAAGTGGTCACTTTTGCATATTTTTCCACCATCTTTAATGTTAAATCCTCTAAAAAACCAGAAAAAAAAACCAATTAAGAATACTCCTCAAAAATTACAATCAAGTATTTGGAAAAGGAAAATTAATATTAATAAGCGCAAGTCATAAAGAAAAACAAACCATTTTCTCGCACATTCAATAATGCATCAGAAATCTCTTTTTCGAAGAACATGAAACTAGCAGATTCACGACAATTGTCTTCAATGTTATGTGCTTCATCCAGAATCACTATACTATTTCTTAAGTGCACATCAGATGAATTACGAATTATTGGATCTGTGTATAAAAAGAACAATTATAACAAAACAACTACAAATATAAAACTAACGAACCAATAAGGTAATTGAAGGGGCAAAAAATGATATCTGCGTCTTGAGTTAACAGTCGTGTGGATGAAAAATAGGGACAGATCGGGTTTTGCATTGATGACAAACAATCAACAAGCTCTTCAATGTCGAAACAAACAGCATCCTTAATTCATGCAAAACTGTGAAAACCTTCCAGGGATAAAATAGACTGACCAAGATCTGCAATACACTCACCATCTGCTCAAGTAAATTTCGCAAATTTCTAGGTTTCTCATATCGTGGCTTCATTGCTTCTTTGAATTTACAGCCCAACTAAAACGTATATTTCGTGTGCTATCTCATTCTATTTAGAGTTAATAATATTAAGAAAAATAATACAAACTCCTCCGGAAGATATGAGTTCTTTACAGTAAGCTGACACATCTCTTGAGCCCTTCGCAGCCCTATTAATGCAGGATTGTTCTCTGCTAGCTAATATGGTGTGGCTGAAACTTCAAGCATTGAGAAACCGCGTACATTTTACAAATAGATCATCATTAATTTTCTGAAGGTAATATAACCTTCACCGGTGAAAGCTTCCTACATTAACCATTCAGTATTGTGGAATTGTTATCTTCAAACCTTATAATTCCTGCATAAGGGAGTCGTGAAAATTCCTTCACTACCTGACCTATTTGTCTATGTGTTCGGGTACCGTAGTAGATACGAGTTTTTCTAGAAAATTCGAAACAGAATTTATGAAATAGTACCATTTTTCAGCGCAGACTTACGGCAAGCAAATGCATATTTTCTGATCAGCTTTCATTGAAGAAATATTGTTTCGTGAGCTGCAACGCTAGAAAAGGATCTAATAATGAGTAACTCAATATTCCAACTGTATTTATCAGTGCGATATAATTCAGAAGCACGAATAAAAAGTGATCTGGTAGTCGCAAGCTTATAAAACGTGATCACAAACCAGATTTTTTTGTGAACAGGAGCTGCTCTCAAAATCGGAGAAGAACTCACTGTCATCTTAACACGACTACGGTTATTCACATCTGACTCAGGGACACATTAATTAGAGAGCACTATATAACCACTTACATGAAAGGCTTGTGTCATTTGGATATATCTCTTTCGTCTGAAACCAAAGTTTGAAATTAAAAATTTCGAACAAAATCTACTTGCATTATTACCTCTTCAATTTCCAGCTTGATTGCATCGTTGTCAACCTCATTGCAAGCTGCTATAAATGTTTCCAAACTACTTAAAATTGATAAGTGTTTGATAATCAACAACACATGACAGCGTTATTAACCACCTGAACTTGTTGCTATGTCGCTACTATCGCCGTGAACTGGACATACTTTTTTCAGCTCTTGACGTTTTCTTTTATAATCATCTAGCCAAGCACAGCTTGATGCTAAGAGTGCTATGGTTTTACCTGAAAAATCTTCTGAATAGACGATGAATTCAAGTTTTTACGCATAAGAACTCTTTCAAAAAATATACCACTTCCAGTAGGACTTTCCGCAAGCAGATTTAATTTTTTTGTAAGCGATGTTATAATGCGCACCATCATCAGCTTCTGGCACGAATAGGGTTTTAACCCAAAAGGAAGACGTACATCAACTCCACAAATAGGCATTGTCTCAAATTTCGAATTATCGAAGAACGATTTTTCCCTCAAATATTACCAATTCGAGCGCACTTTTTAGCTGAGTTGTACTAAGAACTTAATTAAATTCCATTCCTGGAACAGACCTTTTCCGTCTTCCCTTCTTATTGATTAATGAGGGAGAATTAAACGTTGTAAAATGAGCAATGGAGTCTTCTTTCTCCCCATTTGTAAGCAACCATGGAGCTTCTTAAAGCGGTGTGACAGTATCAAGACAATTTCAAAAAATATTAGTTTCGAAAAATAAGAGTAAATTTTTAGTGTATATCAATCTCAGAATGATGCATCTCGCATTTAAGTCCATCGTGAGTGAAAATGAATCAAGTCGACTACGGTCTAAATAATAACTTAAGGTGAATAACCAACATCGAATCAGTGCTACATACTTTCCCAGATGATTATGGTATCAATAAACCAACACCTGAACATTATATAGGTTCTGCCCTTCGGTCGAATTGAAACGTCCGCGTAATAAACACACCTTATCACGCAACGCATACCCATTAACCCATAAGCTTTGACCTTTATCCTCCCATGTGGGATGCGTCACCATTCCCGAAGTGATGTCGTAAAGATTGAATGTAAATCTGCTCTATGCAATCATTTGAAGTGAGCAATCTTTACCAAGTCAGTGTTGCTTATCTTCACAGAGCTCTTTGGTCCTAATCTACCAACCACACCATCGACAGGGCTCGGGTATATGCCACCTTGAGTACACTGGTTGAACCCTGTATATCACAACGGTACCCCTCAAAAGTACCCCTTTACCACAAAATACTTAATACTATAGAGAATAAAGATTTTCCCATCTTCTAAATATGTGGTTATGTTTATCTAAAAAAGAAAAACATCTTTTTCTGCCAAAAAACAATCTGAAATGTCCTCACTGTTTTCGCGATTGTAAAAACGTCCCTTCCTCCTATCCCCACTTGAATCTTGTAACAAGTGCGATTTCGATGAATTCATCTCTCTAGAAAATAGTGTTATTAAATTTCCACTCTATTTCTTTCATTTAGTATTGAACTTTGAATTTTTGAGAAAAATGAACGGTGAAAATGAGACAAAATTGAGCGTCATAACTATATCAATACTACTTTTGCAGCTTCCAGAAGTAACACTTGAAAATCTTCTAGTTCATTCTTGTTTTCAAATTTTTCAATATTTTAATATTGCAAATGAATCTAATGAATACAGATGTTTATGAATAACCATTCAGCAAACCCAATTCCTTTACATAGAGTAATGGTGCGCGTTAAAATTAAGCTTTGGATTCACTTCAAAAACCGACTTTAAGACAATAACTATAACTTTGAATTCCGAAATCTTTGGGATACCTCTTAACTATGACGATCTGAAATCGACTGGAAAAAAATCACACTACCATTTCACATATAATAATGAAGAATCAAATCTGAATATTAATACAAAATATAAAAACTGTTTTGAAATAACATCAACATCAAGAACGAATTAATCAACCGCCTGGTAATTCTAATGAAGAACACTGCAAACCGACCTAATTTGGATGTCTCTATTGGATTTAGATAAGATGGACAAGATTAACAGTGGATGGGTGTACTACAAAGACGAAACAAAGTTTCGTGTAGGAATCTTTTCTCCAAAAATAACAAGTGTCATTTCGTTTAATTGTCTTACGTTGATCTTTCCGTTCCTAATCTCATGCAAAGCTTTCACGTGCAGGTTAATGCGTTCTGTATCATCAAGAAAAGCAAAGGATCTGTTGCGCGTGAGGATATCGTTCTGGTATTGTTATGTATATGTACAAAGTAGAAAATAATCTCCATGGCACGTCGTAGAGATGTTCATTAGATCGCTTCCGATGTAATGTTTGGCTCGAGGTTTGATCGCTTCTTACCGTTCGTCTTAGCGCAAGATGTCAAAGACGGTAGAGCCCAACATACAGGGTACCGTGGGCATACTTTTGCTGGTGTGGTTTTAGTTTTTCAGATTCCTGAGACAGCACTACTCAAGCGTTCTGGTGCTCTCTACAACAGGTTTTCACCGCCTTCATGGACCGGATAATTTTGTTACTTCTTACTTCATTAAAACGATGACGATTCCTGATAAATTCAGTGTTGGCAGTTTTAGCTAAATTTACATGTCGAAACCTCCCAGTAAGCGTGCAAGCAGTAAACCATTGGAGAAGCGAACTGGCAAACAGCTATTAGAATTTATTGAAGCACTATTAGTGCAGTGAAAAGACCAAAGACATCTGGTTTCCTACAATGTCCTAAGCACAAAGTTTGCCTGCTCCAACGTAACATTGATAATCGTGATCTAACAATTTTAACGATTTCATTCATTTGAACATCACTGTCAAAAAAAAAAGGCAAAGAACAAAGCGTTGGCTATACATATTACAATACGAATGTTAATGATAAAAATAAAAAATCCAATAGCAATTAACATATTTAATGTAATTCTTCATCTCTCCCTTAAGTAGATCTATTGGTATACATAACAAGTGAATGTCAGAGAATTTCGCTTTTTTCTATCACGACTACTATAATCTGATGGCACAATGCAAGATCGCTGTTTTCGTTTCGCTGTCCTCGTTGAGTTTATGTAACTGAGTAGTAGATATGTAATACATCATATAGTGACAATAATAATATAACATAATATAGTGTAAAAATGGATAAGGTACATCATATGCATACATATACACCGTATGCATAAATATATATAAAAACTACTATGCACGTACGTAAGCTGAACGTAAATATGTGCACGTATATACATCCGTAAACTTCTACATCCTTACTTTTAAGCAGAGTAATTCTGATATTAGCAAATAGTTCATAATACAATAATAACTTCTACGTATCGGTATCAATTTAAAATAGCTAATTCGCGGTAAATCACATGCGTTTCGGCGGCGGCGCGGTCTGTTTGACGTGTCTCTAGCTTCACCTTTAATCGATAAGTCATAAAAAATTCTTTCATTTAGCTCTTCATATCACTAACAATAATAATGTTTAGTAATACATATATATATGGAGTTTCCTACCTTTTTAGTATTAGTTGGAAATGTGTCATTTCTACAGTGTTCTATGAATGTGAATAGATTTTTGAACCTGATGCCTTGCATTATATTCTTGACTATTTTCTTTATTAAATAGTGTTCGCACGTAATTTTAAGATAATGCGCTCATTCTAGATGTAGTTTATAATCGTTTTTTGGAAATAATCAATAGCTTGAAGCAGTTGGTAACGTATCATCAATACGTACATTACGTATGTAAGAATTGCCTTGTATGAAGAACCATATAACAGGTCTTATTGAGACTTTGACCCCATCGGTCTGATTTTTTTCCTCTTTCTAAGCGTCGGTTATGTGATTCTTAGAGCAAATAAGTAAAAAAAAATCTCTATAATGCCATATTTCTTAACTAGCTATTCTCTAGTATTCACTAATGACCATACTTGCTTAAAACGCATTCTTTAATTCGCCTATAAAGTTCGAGTATTTTTCTTAGAAGTATTAGTGTGTTTGTGTCATGTGGATTGTAGAAGACGGTCTAGCTACAGTCCAGCATTCAAGTACTATAACGCAGCTATTATATAATAAATTTTCTCTTCAACGGTTTTCTCTCTAATAGTGTATAGAATTCATTATATCCAGTATTCTTGAAACGGCTTTTTAAAAGTGATCAGTTTACAGCTCGTTAATAATCTGGTGTTCTTAGTATTTTAACACATTTTCCACCTCACAATATCAGTAGTAGTAATAGTTCTGATAAATCAGACTTTCTTTAATGTTCATTATTCACATCGGTTTCTATACTTTTGCGGTCATCAGTAGATTCTTCAATCAATTAACGAACAGTTTAGTAAATTTTCTCCTTTATTAGCCCACTCTATTATCTGTCAGATTACCAGACTACCTTGTAAGCTTCACACAGTTGCCCGAATCGCAGACAACCGTTCCGCATATAGTAGCTTAGATGCGATAATAGGTCTAGCGTTAAATATTCAGTTTTAAAGTTTAGAATATTTGAAAATTTTTTCTCAATATTGTGCGTCTTGAAGCTGTGAAGGAAGCTCACAAACGGCATAAAATTGACTTCCGCAAACCGTTGTTCGGCGCAAGTTTAGGCGTGAAGGAAAGCACTGCACTCTTTGTTTTCTTAAACTGTCGATTGTTAATCATTTTAAGCACCTCGTTACATATCGTCCACATCATGATCAAATTTAACTGCATTCACAAATAGAACGCTGTTTTCCTTTAAATCAGTTCCCGTCAGTTCTCCATATTTGTATGTATGCACCACCGTAATCCAAATGCTACGTGTACTAGCAATAAGCGACGCGATATTGATGTTGCTAGTGCATTCACTCTTAGTTGTCATCAAAGAGTGGTGTTGCTTCTTTCAGAGTGTACCTCACTATGGGTGACGATCCTTGCGAATGTCTCTTCAATCATGAGGCAGCTATGAGACGATTGTTATCACTAGTGGGTGAAACAATTTTTTTCCTTTTAATGAATAGTAGTTTTGATTGTGAAGAGAGGTGATTCTCAATAAGGCTTTTCAGTTACGCGACACCCAGGACTATTGTACAGATTCAGAATGTTTTACTGAAGGTGGACCAAGTGCAGTTGCCAATAATTCGATTTTGCTCTGGTCTATGCTTTGGGGTCTTCTAGCTTTACTGTTATTCTTTATGCGTCCTAACTCTATGCGATCGAATCCACAAGGTCTTGGAAAACCCGGTCCCAGCAATGATCGTGTAAGGATTTATTATAATAGATATGTACGTGAATTTTTTATACTAATTTATTCAGAACAATCAGCCACCGCCACCAGGAATTATCTGATTCCAACTATATAACGATGTCTTCAATTCGCTCGATTTCACGAATATTCGCAGTGTACAAACATTGTAAATATAGTAACGTCTTCCAAGATGCCTTTTAATTTCAACTGTATCAATTGGGACAACGCTTGTTTCCATGTGTACTGGTTTTATACTCTTATACCACTATTTAGTTAGTTACATATTGGATATGATTGGCTGCATTCTTTTCTTTCTGCTTCTCTTAGCGCTTATTGTTTCTATGTCAATTGTAGGATGACCGTTTCTCACTTTTGTACTTGGGCTACAAATCTCTAATATCCCAGCTAGTCTAGCCAGGAATGTGATTCGCTAGATGTAGTTTCTGTAAAGATTTCTATTTTTGGTATTATAAATCTATGAGGGTGAACAGTTCATGCATACATAACCTACATAATTGCTACGCATTGTTAAAACTGATAAACAAGGTAATTGGTGATCGAGAAGAATATATAAGTGACAAAGAAAATCTAGATTAGGAACTCATGTGATTGATTCTATGAAAGTTCTAAGAGGAATCTAACAAAATCACATGAAGTAGGGGGTCACAACTTTCTCAGGAACTTCTCGACGATCTTGTGGTACTGCTGTGAAGTATTTCACATCTCGCGCTCCATCTTCAGCAATTGAAAGGACAGCAGCTACATTTCCACACCGGTAGCAATAGTTAGGTGCTAAAGGTGAATAATTTCACACATAATATTGATTAGATGACAATTTTATGCATATACAGTAATCTGCATTCTAAATTCCTAAGGTCTCTTGTTAAGTACTCATGAAGCAATCAGTTGTCAACTAGAACACTAAGTCGTATAATTTGGGAGATGTCGACTCAAATCATGGAACAGATCACTCTAATTGGAACACCTCATTCTGACATTAAGACAAATAATGGTCAGCGTATCTACACGTAGATTATGCCAGTGCTTATCCAAATCCTATAGGATGCATTATTTCAATATCCATTGAACATAGATTGGGGATATTTTGGTCCTGGAATTATACCTGACCACACTGTACACAGTCTCTCATTGAAGAGGTATCGAAAGCCTTCGTCAACGAGTTGATGAGATCGACAAATCAATTCAAGCCCGTTAGTATGAAGAAACGTTTTGGCAACTGTACCACCAAATATCTGCAAAACATCTAATAAGATACCCTCTAATGCATGGAATATTAATCAGCCATATCTTTTGCTATTTCGTATTTTTAGTGGACAAATATGTGAAACAGATTTAATATTTTGATTGCGTGTTAAACACGTTATTTTGAGACTTAGTAAGAGCAATGGTACTATTCATCACGAGGTAAACTAGAAAATAAGGACAAACCCAGCCAGCCCCTCGTTGGCTTACAACCCATCCTTCTTCGGTCTCTTCTGGATCCGACCACATAAGATCACAAAGGGGACCCTGCAGACGTCAAGATTCATGTTGGTAGAATTTGAACGGCGAAATGAGAGTGATATCAACAATAAAATGTAACACAACTAACTTTGGTGGGTACTTCAACAGCGCGATTAAGGCTTAACATTTTGTCGATGGATTTGATCTCAGGTGACAAACCTCCATGAACACATAGTATTACGTCATCAATAATAGCTCCAATGGGTAATACATCGAATACCTACATTAATTTATCAAATTTTTAACTTTTTTACTTGGGAAAAAATGTAGGTATTATTGCAATGTAAATATATTAGTGGGTATCTAAAATCCTATTATATGGATCATTGACGACAATGGTGGAGATTTGAGCTACGTTACAAAATTTGAAGAAATAGTTAGTTTGGATTCTGAATGTCTTCTTCATATGAAACTAATAACGACTAATTTATCTGTAGATTTGGGGAAGAATGACATATCAGTAATACACAGTGCTTGGAATTATGAAAAAATACCTGCCTTGCAGCACCATCTATAAACAAGGCTGTGACCATACTTTTGAAGACATTCGTCATAGAACCCGTAAACAGATGAGATCTTTCGAGATTCATGATTACCGCGCAGAAGGGTCATTCTTTTGGGATACCTGATAAAAGTACGTTTTGTTCAAAAAATAGGTATTTGAGTACAAACAGATAATCAGTGTTGCATAAATGCAATAAAACACTCTGATGGTGCCTCAATGTAAAAAATGAAGTTTAGATTACTATATCGTGTAGATTATTATATGCCATCGTAATTAAGGTAATGAAAATGCTAACAATTGATAAGGAACATTTTTCATCCTACGATTAGTTAAATAACACAGGCATTCGATTACTATTGACCCGTTAAACTTATTGAAAATCCGAAAATATGAAAAACGTAAAAATGAATTTGTTCCGAATGGACTATTAGAATAATGGGGATGCTTGAACGAAATTAACTTGATATGGTATCAAAAGTTAGTTCATCTTACATATTCTGTTCTGATATTTTTATTTCAGTCCTAATAGGTTAGAAAACCGATCATTTTCTACAAAACAATTTCGTACCAATATATATATATATATATATATATATATATATAT
>KN716204.1:310296-321527 GCA_000816705.1 Dictyocaulus viviparus | reverse complement strand
ATATATATATATATATATATATATATATATATATATATAGAGAGAGAGAGAGAGAGAGAGAGAGAGACAGAATAACTTCGCCATTTATCCTCATTTATCCTTCTGAGAAAAGCAAAGAGTGCTAAGCATTAGGATGGTACAATTAAGATTTGTTAAGACAAGGTTTGACGTCATCAATCCTTGTTACGGGATGTGCCCACACATTGGTGCTTGATATGATATTGTAGAGGTTATTGAATGTGATCTTGGTGTACATAGTGACTTATGTTTACCATTCATCATCAATTTAGTGTTGCTATGACGTACCAAATTTACCAGGTTTGAATTCATTAGGATTCGGTATGTTTGCTGTGAAGATGATTACCACTATTATCACATTGACAAGCCCACTTGACACGATTGCGTGTGAATAATCAATATGCCTACTTTTATAACTAATTCATATTAAATTACATAGTTGGTAGTTCACAGATCAATCAACTTATGTCCGATTACACACTTTTTGTATAATTAATTCATAGTAGTTAAAGTTCTTCAATGGTCAGTTTGAGCCTGAAAGGATATGTTCAATAAAGAAAACATTCCTAATGCTTTGATTTTTTTTGGCCCCGCTATTCTTTTACGAAGAGATTAAGTTGGTACATAACATTTATTAAGATGCTGATCGTTCGGCAAAATTTACTTCGGAGCCTGAGAAATTTTATATCAAAACATGTTCCGTTCGAATATTCTCATGAATTTAGTAAAATTAATTTCTGGCTAAAGTCCAAACATATTGTAAGGTCCATTGCCTACAACTGATAACACATGTAGAATCTTCAAATATGAAATTGAAGATACAAACGAAACGCTATTCAACATCATTTATTTGTACCTAAATAAGAACCGCTTACACATCCTTAAAAAAGTTCGTTATCCAATCAGTTCTTGTTTTCACATCTACTCAGTTAATTCAATTATTTATAATCTCATTTCCTCATCTCAAATAAATATTTCACATAAGTAAATATCGAATAATTCTGCATTATTAACTAATTCTACTCTATAAAATATTTCTATTTTATGTTGCTAACCAGATGTTGTAGCATAAAATGTAGATATTTGTTCGAAAACTAACCATGTTTTGATGCAAACCTATTTAGAATCTGAAAACGATTTCGCTTTGACGAAAATTTTAGTTAAACAATTGTAATACACTAACATAATGTTTTGCTGAACAGAAAAACCAAGGCAATTGATAAATAACGTGATCAAAATATCACCAATCCTCTGAAATTTTTCAAGACACATTGTTACTTCTATGATTAAAAGACTAGTCTACAAAGAACAGTAAAAACGACTCCAATGAGTAGAGAGTAGAAAAGGGTAGAAAAAGCATGACCAAGAGATCGCCAAAACTATTCCAATCTAATGTCATTTTCTGACATAATTCCCATACTTACTAACTGGCTCCTAGTTTTTCAAGTTTAAACTTTTATTAATTGTCGAAATCATAGGACAAGGTCTGATTGCACCATCAAACGACAAGCAGCACGCCTAGTTCCGATCCTTTTTCTAAAAATTATGCAAAGAATCACAATAATTTTGGTAGAGACGTACTTGAGTAACAATGCGAATAGAAGAGTTGCAGTTTCCAAACTGTAGTATCCGCGATCCACATAGTCTCCCATAAACACGTATTTGGTATTCGGTACTTCCCCACCTAAGATTGAGTCTAATATTTTCAAAAATATTATAAGATCAATTATCTTCCGGAAAAACGTACCAGTACAAAAAAGTTCTAACAAGTCATAAAATTGACCATGTATATCACCACAAATTGTAACAGGTGTTTCAATTGGAACAACGTTCGGTTCTCGCAAAAGGCGAGCAATCAAGCTTAAAATGTTGTATTAGGGCCCATCTTTAACGTAAAACATTCTGTATATAAATAATGCCTACCAATTACAAAGAGAAATCATGTCTTCCTCAGGCAAATATTTGCATCCTTTAGCTATAGAGATCCATTCATCAACGCAAACTGAACGCGTGCTAGAGAATAGGCATTATGGAACTTATTATAAAGCTCTGGTGAAAGATATGATGAACAAAACCTGCATCCGCTGTGTGGCTTGTCCTCGTTTAATAATTCCCTCACCTCACCCGGTATTTGATCATCTGACGGCATTACAGTGAACGTTGCATTTGGGTCGTCATTCATTTTTAGAATCTCCACCTTGTGATTGAAATTGTTGTAAAAGTTTATTATGATTTAGTAACATTTACTTATAACTACTTTGCCTTTAGCAACAGAATAATAACAATCACATAACAAACACACCAATATAGTAGGGATATTTGTTAAACAAATGAAAGCACAACAGTAATATACTTTACTGATGGTAGGCGTTTATAAGTTAAGATTTCACTCAAAACAACATACATAAACAAGCTATCGACAAAGAAGAGTTGAAAATCCGATAACATAAGGCTGTGTATAGAAAAACTAAACTTTCAGAAAATGGTTTCAAAAAGTTCAACATTATAGGAACGCAATTAATATATCATATTCAAGCAAAATTTACATAAAGTCAACAACATTGAAAGCAACACAACCGCTATGACTGAAAAAGACAAAATACAGAGTAAAAATTTCTGGTGAATAATATTAACAAGAATAATAGAGATATTAACAGCTCACTAATCAATATACCACATTCTAGAGCTAACTACCTATCTTTAAATTGACAATGCACATAGCTAGCTAGCTATTAATATGGCAGCGCTAGAAAAAAAAATAATAACTCACCGCATCAGTTTTGATCATCCGAAACAACTCCAACTTGTGCAGGACGAATTGGACGTTCTTTAAGTAAATATCCAATTTTTGCCACGTGTACTATATGTCCTGGTATTGTATTTGTTCCCTGTGCAAAAAAAATATTTATAGACAAGGATGTTAGATCCTAACTGCAAAAAACCTACTTCGTCAGCTGGTGCTTGAAAAACAGCTTCATGCAACTTTGGATCGAATTTCTCGCCAAGAGGATTGACAGCAACTACTCCGTGTTTTTGGAAGACTTTCAAAAGCACAGTTTTTGTCATACATACACCTTTATGAAGATCTACAAGCGTTTTTCCACCACTTTCCAACTGGTCGGACTTCACTGAGCCTACAGCAAGGTCCAGCACATCAGCAACCTAAATAAATCAACACTGAAATCAAAATTTTACTGGTTATCCATTGCTGTATACTTTGCAATTGCTGTAATATACAACTGCAAACTGCGTGATTTTGAATTAACAACATTAAAATACCTCCAACAAATCCTTGCAAAACCCTTGGATCGCAAAATTTTTTGCTTCTTCAGCTTGTTTAACACCACGTTTACGCACATTCTCTGTTTCAGCGAGCGCTCGTTGGTACTTGTCCTTCATATTTAAAAAAAGCATGGATATGAAAATTTGCAAGAAGCATATGAAAAATAAGGTATTATTCAATATTAAAGATAACGAGTACTGCGAAATCACCTTCCAGTGATCTACTTCCTCAATCAAAGAGTCGTACTCAGATAAAATAGCTTCAAATGAATTTTTCGGAATAGAAAATTCTTCATCATCTTTTTTACCAAGGACTTTCTTGATTTCTTCAAGAATATCCGCTCCTTAAAGGAATTTTTTCTTTGGAAAAAAAAAGGATGCATACAATAGAATAGTGTTTTAAAGAGCAAGCAAATATTACATATATTACATGCATCAAAAGCATCAAAAAACTATGGCAAAAAAAATATAATCACCATACAAACGTGTCCCATCAGGTCTTTTTAGCTGAACGTTTAGAGTATCGTCGCTATTCTCTACACTACTTGCTGATTTAGAACTAAAAGAAAGTCCCAAATGCGTGCCATAGTGATGCGTAGGTGTTGATCTAAATATATAAAAAGTAATAAAAAATAAATCTCTTTAAAACTTGAGTATGTTCAGATAATAGAGGGTTAAAAGACTTAGACTTAACATGAAAGAACTCAACATTTAATAGTCAAATTAAGCGTTAAAAAATGCATACTGTGTCATATTAGTTGTAAATGCCGATGTGAATAATCTTAATAGAGCTTTAAACTTAACTATCGTTCAAATTTATTTGCCTTTTGTGAACCTGTTGTTAAACATCGGAGTAGAATTTCATCACATCTTTTAGAACGGATTTGCGTTGTATGAAAAATGTTAGTAAATATTATATATGAATATTAAAGGTTTATATTCTCACACTACGTGAATGTTTTCAGAGCAAAATCCCTTTGAATTATACGAAAATACCCATAGTTAGTTGGTTCGCATAGAAATAATAAACGTAGACCTAGATAATACGGAATACGGAAGTCGATCCAATTAAAATCTGGTAAAATGTGAGGTTTGGCAACTGACTTTTATTTACCCTCGGTATGAATAACAATATTATTTAACATCAACACTAGACATGTATAATTATGGTGGACGCCGCCTCGATTCGATATGAATCTGAAGAAGGCGGAAACACCAAAACATGGTCAGCCATATATCTAAATAGACGCAAAGCATGTCAAAGAATATTAAAAAATTCTCCAGCCAATTATTTGTACCACAACACTGGACCTTTATTAATTTAGGTTACCTCTTCTGTAAAATTAGATTTTGTCTCTACTCTCTTTTTGTCAGACACAAGAAATGAATGTGAATTGGTTCACAAAAATGCTGATAATCTGTAACATCTTCAACATTTATGAATAAATTTACCTCAATAATGTAGAATAGTAACAATTCCATGAGGGAAAATCGATCTTCCCAGCAATTCTCAGTAATCGCCAGGCTAACATGCTAGAAATTATTTTACAACAGAGTATAAACCATGTGAGTCATCAAGTAATCGAAAGAAAAAGTATAAAATCAAATAAGTAGCTGTTTCCTAAACAATTGAAAGAATAAATTATCTGAGATCTTATAAAATCAAACAGTCAGTCAGTCTATATACTGTTAATTCGAAAATATCCATAAAAATAAAAATAGGCGTAACAAGTTCGATGCGTACAAGATGTAGACTTTAAATGGTTTTTCAAACTGTTCGGTATCAAGAACAACCGAATTAGTTAGGATAGACGATATGTTTTCAATATGACATATTTATTCTATTCTAGTAAGCTTATTTAAGAGTTTACGTCAAAAGAAGGTAGGTTTTGTATATCGTACCCGTAGCTGTCTATTATGGACTGATTCTTAAAAAAACCTCCATATTCCTAATTCTACTCTGCATGTCCTATACCTTATCAAACATGTTAAGCAACCTCCTTCAAGCAGTAACCACGTACTTTGTCGGTATATTCACTTGACACCTAAACGGTATGTCTGCTAGCCTGTTATTTAAGTGTTCCTATTTCTCTCTGCCTATTTGCATAATAACAAGAACACTAAGCATTTTACTTCATCCAGTCTGTTATGTTTATCTATGGCGCTTCATCATTATTACTATTATTATTAAGTCGTCTTCCTCAGTCACTCTTATGCAGTATGATGGACAACAGTTGCAATATATATATTTTTTCATATAATGATGTTATCTGACAATGTATCATTTTGTCCACACATTTTTGTTATTTGCTGTTGTTTGTATGTGTCATAATATTTATGATGCTCTTTTTATTGTTTTTATTTGTATATAATGGACTAATTATCTGCGTTTGATATTCCACGCAGTTGGTAACATTTCAAATATCTAATCTCTTGATGGATTATTTTAAATAGTTTTTCTATCACGTAAATCTATCCATATTGATACGAGATTGTATCTAAGCAATTTTAATTTTTCTTTTGTAGATTAGAACAATTAATTCAAGATGACGGAAGATGACGAACAAAAAGGATACACATGGGAAGCTGGTTACGCTGACGGTAAATTCGTAAAATATTGTGATAATCATGCGTATTTATCTTATCTGCTTGAGGTATTTTTGCTCGGATTATCAGAAATGAGATAATTGCATTACAATAAATTTTAAGGACTAAATATTCGTGAAGTTTTGGAGGAAGATGAAGGAGGTCTGATCGAGAAGTCTATAGCTAAGCTCGTAGCTGAAACGAAAAAAAAGCAGAGAACACTTGAGAAGCCGATGAAGATTCGATTAGGCATAGTAAGTTCAGCCTTTCATTTTTGTTTTTTCGTTCAACTGCTTGTTAGCTACGTATAATTTTTTAAGATGCGTTTTGTATACATTGCCATAGATTGTTCGCGATCAATGACAAGTAAAGTTATGCCACCTTCTCGCTTTTATGTCACAATGAAGGTAACAATGTTTTTGGAGTTGTTGTAGACTTCACAAACTTTTTTCATTTAAATTATGGCTCATTCACACACATTAGAACTTTAAATTATGCACATACGTATTACAACTAGTTTTGGTTACCTAGATCTGTGCTTATGTTACAGGTCCTGAACAATTTTATAGACAAGTTTTTTGAACAGAATCCAATAGCTCAACTAGGAATAATCCTTGTCAAAGACAAGAAGGCAGAACGATTTGTTAGTCTCACTGGTGATTTTTGAAATGTAATTCTTCTGGTAATGGTATTGTTTTGGGTTCTTCGTTTTCTTCATTTATTCTTTACTATTTACTAAATCTTAGGTGAACAAACAAGACTCTACCCTTTAGGTAATGTCCGAACATTGAAAGAAAGTCTGTCGTCGTTGAATGAAGCAATTTGTAGTGGGGATTTTTCTCTTCAAAACGCTTTACAGCTTGTTACAACGAATTTGAAGAATGTTTTTAAAATCGCCTGTGTTTTATATCGTTATTTAACGATTTTTTTTTACGTTTAGAAGTCTCCCGGGACATGTTTCACGTGAAGCTGTCGTCATTATGTCTAGTTTATCCACCGTAGATCCTGGAAATATATTTTCAACATTTGAGGTGAAATACACTTCCTGTAAATGTTGACTCAAAGTATAGTCGTTTTCCATTATAGGTTTTAAAATGTTACAACATACGCTGCTCAGTGATTGGACTCGGTGCGGAATTATTCGTATGCAAGCAACTGGCAAAAATTACGAATGGCATGTTTCTACATTACTGGCATATTATTTTTGAAATTTCGGGTATTTTTTAAGGTCGATATGATGTTGTGCTTGATGCAGATCATTTGGACCTACTTTTAAGTATGCATACAGCACCTCCTCCATCGTCCAAGTCAACAGAGTGCAATGCCATTCGAGTGGCGTTCCCCCCTCACGTCAATATTCGGGAGCGTTCATTTTGTGTGTGGTATGGTGAAATTAAAAAACAGTATGCTCATGTTTATGAAAATAAAATGTGATATCCAAGCACTTTTTAGGACGTAGTTCGTACCTAGTCTAGTGAAATGTTCTAATGTGAGATATGTGAAAAGCGATTCCTCCTGTATATTTATAGAAATAATCTTCCTATGCATTTTTTGTTTGAATAGCTATCTAGTGCGTATTCATAGAGATAGAAGAATATTTCAGTCATCCAATGTCTTCTCCGATATCATCGCGCGGTTTTCTTTGTGAACAGTGTGGAGCGCGTCATTGCTCTTTGCCAGCAGAATGTCGCGTTTGTCGACTTACACTTATTTCTGCTCCCCAATTAGCTCGTGCTTTTCGACATCTGGTTCCTCTTCCTGCATTCACTCCTACTGCAGTCTCTGAAGGGTTTGTGCTATTGAACAGCGTAAAATGGCTTTTTATTTGCAAGAGTTAGTTTACAAGTCACGAGAATTTTTTGAGCTCAATAACTGTAGTAGCCTCGCTTATTTATTAAACGATTACTTTTATTCAACGTTGAGTATTTATGAATTTTTCTGGCTTGTTTTTGGATCGGTAGGTTAGAAATTGAACTATCGAAAAGTTTCCTCATTTTTTTTGAGTGTCAGTAACTTTTTAATACATAGCATTTTTTGTATACATACAGTTGACACAATTGTTACAAATATAGGATAGATTTCAGAGAATGTATGGCTTGTGAACGTCCATTAGTGGAAGAAGGCTTCATGTGCACTTCATGTAAAGCTATTTTTTGTCTTGAATGTGATATTTTACTGCATGAGAGTCTTCACGTCTGCCCTAATTGTACTTAGTACCCTACAGTAGTGGAATCTTTGAGATTTTTTTTGTATATTTGTGCAAAACCTCTCAGTCTAAAACACGTACTGTTCTGAATACTACTCTCATAAGTATTTTCGGTGTCGTTATTGGTTGTTGTTGATATATCTTACCATTGTGTTTTGTTTATTTTCTTTCTGTCAAATTAATAATTGATGACTAGTGAATTAACAGTTGGACCTTTAAACGATAGAAGCTTTTGGTTTGTCTAATCATGGGCACTGTAAGGCTGAAGGTATAAGTTTGAAGATGATAGTATATCTCTGGACTTCATTCTCCATAGTAAGTTTCCTGAAGTATGACTTGAGAGTATTTATTCTTTACTTTTTGCTTCCTAGATTCTCGCTCTGAACTGGTATCTAAAACGTTCTTATCATTTGTATCTAATTTCAAAACTATTTACTAACCATATTCTAAATCTGTATAGTCCACGTCATGCAGAGACATTCAGCATATTTCTACGATTGTAAACACGTCAAAATTCTTTTATAAGTGGCAAGCACGTCATAATCAAACTAACCTTAATATATTCTCTCAAAGTGTAGTAGGTCAGCTATTTTCCACCGTTTATTGATCTAATTTTTACTGCATGTTAGTACGTTGCAAAGGAAAGTAATATTAATATTGAAATAGTAAGATTATTCATTTATTTCCAGTTGTAAGATGTGGTCGGTCATTTTCATTCTGGCAAATGTGATAACCACTGCGGGTAAACAATTTTGAATAAATTGTAGAAAGAGTGATTCTTAATAAAAGCTTCGTAGCGTGTTTTACAAAATTGTGTAATGTACTATTAATAGATAGAATTTTATTCGCTCGATGCTGAAAATGTTCCATTTTATATCGCTAGTAATCAGTAAGAATAATGCCTATTATTACATGTCTAAATAAATCCCGAACGCACTGAATTGAGGACTTCATGTAATACGATTTTTACCGAGTTATCTATAACAGCAGAGAATAAACATAGATGGAAGCTTGTATTAATAGTCAGAATTAAGAGTAAAATTGGGTATAAGACTTAAGCTTTACGATACTTCCACGATAGGAGTACCCCATATTCCATACATTTTTGTTTCTTAGTTGCAAATGGTTTGTTGTTATTTGTTAGTTCATATAAAGTCTTGATAAAAAAACTACATTCCAACACTTTGATATCGATACTCATGCCATGAGTACGGTAATGGTTTGAGTTCAGTTCTACACTGTTATATTGAATCATATGGAACACAAGAGAATCCTGTACTTTTGTGGAAGGTCGTATTTATCATAGTGCTATTCGTTATACATCTGAATTTATAGCAAAAAGTTGTCAAGGAGGAATAGTTACAACTTCATTTTTGAATGGTTCTATAAATGGACACGATTGCACGGATATAGATGGTGGACTATACTTTATACATTCTGACTGGACAGGTATGGCACGTTTTAAATAATGTCCTAAGCTGAATTTCTCGAGACTCGGAAGATCAGGCGATAATCGAGCCGACAAGTATAGATGTACGGTCCGGTGCTCCACCAATTGCACTGTTGAGGTCCTCGCTCTGCAACCACTCAACGCTTTACATTTTATTTGTAATGGCTTAGTAGGCCTTATCCGGGCATGCGTGTCACTATGGCAGTCATACCACTGTGCCACTACACCACTGTGTCCCTTTATGGTGACGGTAAGAAAAGTAATATGGAGTGTTTGTGATGCTTATGTTTTGATGAAAAATGATAAAAAAGATTGGAGAGATCTGACATTAGCAAAGTACTACTAGTGAGATGAAATTTTACGTTAACCTTACAATATAAACACTATGCTTCTCTATGTTTGTGGTGATCGGTAGTTTTGGAACGTATTCAAGTCTCGAACGCTTCTATTCAAAATATTTCTGTGCTTCTACCGAGTATTCTCTACTTCATCACTCGAATTGCGTGCAAGGGAAAGTCATATTATTATCGTATGGATTTCTGGTCTCTGAGTCATTTAGCCTCTAGTATCGACATAAGAAAGGGACACTATCCCAACATCTTCAGTCTCCGCCTACTACTACATCCCCTATATGAGCAACCGCATTTCTTATAGAATCCTGATTGTAATGTGTGTGATTATGATTGTTATGATATGACTATGCAAATAGAACTGTGAGAATTCCCATTATCGACGTATTGTTTTTGTTTTCGTAATTTACAACACATCAGGAAGAACGCATCAACTTGACATTTTTCAAAAAGTCATCAATATTAACGGTACCTTACATTTCGGTGGCACAACTGGTCTAAAAGATTTGAAATGCTTCAAGAATTTAAAGTCAATTCGTTCAGAAGGTATGTATGTATGCTTTTATCTATGTTTTAACATTTTGAAAATATTCCAATTTGTTCTGATTGTGTTTTTCACTCATACCCTCATTAACTAGATACCATCTTGTGCTGTTAATTTTATATTGAACTTTATTAGTTTTAAGAGACGTTTACATAGCGCATAACGTAGGTGAAATATGAGGTGAAAAGCAATGCGATATGCGATATAGAGGTGAATCGAGGTAATCGTCCAGAAAATGTTGTGCCAATGTTGACTTATACTTTGCAGAAAAAAAGTGATGATTTTGTTAATACTTATCTAATTCTTCCGATTTCATCTAAGCACATTGGAAACGTCTTACATTATTACAATACAAACTGCTCTTCATTTGAATATAGTTATACTCACTTTAGTTATTGTATAAATAATGATAATAAACAAATCTGCTGATACAATGTTTATCATTAGTTGATCAAAAATCAGTTGTTATCAATCCAACGATAGATTTCGTATTTGTATTTGTCTTTAACATACTAACATAATGTGTGATATGAATATTGCTATATAGTATTTTCTTTCATTATTTGTTTTTTTAGGACATGGAATTGTTCTGCTTTATAACAGCGAATTTAATTCGTTGTATTTACCATCGTTGAAGTTAATCTCACATCCAAAAAAAGCTAAAGCTGCTATTATGTACAACAATCCAGGATTTCATAGTAACGATTTTATTGCAAAAATGAAAAAGATTGGTGTTAAAGAGACGAATATGTTATATGAAGAAGGTAAAGGTTAGTTTATCAACTTATATATTCT
>KN716204.1:286259-296510 GCA_000816705.1 Dictyocaulus viviparus | reverse complement strand
GGATGTTTGGTCGGAAGACTACTCTTGGCAGAACCATTTTAAAACGTACACCCAATTGGTGAATAAGATGCTTCACACCAATCTTGTACTGATGAAAGAAAAAAGCTAAGACATTTGCGTTAATAATTGTTAAACTTTAGAGGCGTTGCATGAAACTACTCAAAGGTTCCAGCTTTATTCAGAATCATCTATTCAGAACCAAGTATTCATAGTTCTTTTTTTAAACGTTGAATTGGTTTTCTGTTAAAATCTCGAGTTATAAATGAGTGAATAGAAAACGGTTCCTGTTGCAAATCAATATGAGGAAGATTTGTAAGCAGCCTCATAAAATTCTAGCCAGAAGAGAATAAAAAGTAATGACTGTAGGTGAATATCTGCAGTCAGGATTGTGTAACGTTACATGAGGTTCTAATAGTAAATCAACTAACAGAGATTTCATATAGCTCTGAGTTTGTGTTGTATAGATGAGATTGTTTTGTGGCGATCAATACCTATATTTCACATTAAGGCATTAGTTCTAGTGAATCATAGGATAATGTGAATGAATATTTCTACTATACATTTATTAGCTCGACCTGTGATATTTGAAAAACTCGAAAAACAAATTTAAAGGAACGGAGGAAATGTTCTACAACTTTTTTCTTCTTAAATTTTTATTACCTTGAATTTATCTATAATCTATTAAAGGTAACACCTTTAAAAAAAAACATATTCACAAAATTTTGACGCATTCTAAAAGAGAGGAGGTAGTTGTTATTGAAATGAATGAGAGTGAAATAAATAATCAATAAAATTTGTTTCTACTGAAGAAAAATCATTGCTATAAGTTGAGGTAAGCTTTATTCTATATGACGTAATCTAACTCAGATTGTGTGTAATATGAGGCAAACCCTGCAGAATAACGATTTTCATGAAATAATAAAATTTGCGGGAATTCAAATAATTCTAGTAACCTTTAGAAGTTTCCAATTTCTTATCATTGATCATTATTACTCAACCTCCACTTTTTTTCAATGCATTACTCAATAACAGTACACTTTATCCGATTGTGCTTTTCATACTTATATAAGCTGTCTCGTTATGGGTTTGCGACTAAATCCCTCATTACTCGTCCTTCCTCTCCATCACCTGCTGAATTATTTATGGTGTTCTGGTCTTCTGTTCGGCTATCATCGTCTTCTAGTAGTTGCTGTGTTGTGCCTCTTTCTCTAATCGTCTATGCATGTATCGCATCTATGATGTCGACATGATGTCTAACCGATTGTCTGCTCGTCTCACCTATCCTCGTCATTGTCGTCGTCGTCGTTGTTGTCGGCGACGTCGTTGACGTTGTCGTCGTTGTAGTTGTCGCTGTCGTTGTTGTTGTTCAACAATCGATTCGTACTCATTCTTGCTCTACGGTATTTGAAGTGTGCCTAACGTCTGCGCTATCTCACAAATCCTTATGTCAACCTCACTCATTATGAAATACTACTTAGCTAATTGAATACCATCAATGTGTGTCACTTGTCACTTATTGACAAATCTTTACAAGTTTTATTGAAATATAAATTCCTCTAGGAACCATTTCGAATCAATCAATATAGATTTAAAGAGAAAATCCTATAATAATCGGACATGATGAAACGAATTCGTACAGGTTGATATGGTCACTACACAACAATGACACATCGCGACGTATTCTGGTCCGTACTGAATAAAGGACTTTCGAGGAAATAACAACAACATATATATATAGAATTATTTACAAAGGAAAAGTACCCTGACACGTGTACAACGAATAATTAATGAATCGATAAAATTTTTAATATTCAGATTCTTTGTAGAAATGAAATCGTTTTAATGAGAAGTGAAGTAAAAAGTGGCGTGAAACTCGATCGTATAACTCTGAAATTCAATAAATTTTAATTTAACATTCACGAATATCAACGAATTTACTCGGCTGTTTCGTTTTGGGAGTGACGTCATCTGTTTCACCGGATTATCAATGTTAACACCTGATTAGTTATCACTTCGTCATTGAAACTTTAGTTCTTGTGATAGCGTTGTTCCGTTATGTTGATTCTGATCGAAATATCCGGGTAACGTGGTGAATGATGGTGGACATTTCGTTCCACCTGCACTTGTTTGCATTAGACGTGGCGCTTGTGGCGCCCCGTTACGACATCGGAATTGCGATCTGAAATCTCTATAGAGGAATAATAAGAGAATAATTATAACTCATTTATGAAGAGTTCGAAATAGATAGTAACCGTTGAAAGCTTATTTAGAATCAATAATGTCGCATAGATATGAAAGCATTCTGTTAGAATTTCATAAATCTTCAGAATTTCCTAGATTGAAGAAAAATTTTTCTTAATGGGACAATTTTTGGCAAATGAGGGAATAATAAAACTGTAAAAGAGCACCTCACAAAAGTTGCTCCGCTCCTCCTTTTTGAAATTTTCCATTGTTTTAAAACATTTAATAGCGATAATACTGAATAAATTTTTGGCAATTTTTAATCCTTAGCTTCTCAAATGTGCGGAAAAAACATTTGTTCAATAGTAGTTATAGTAAATGTTTGCTTGACGATCCCTCAATAACTCCATCCTCAGTTGATATATTATCTTGATCCATCCTCAATTGTAGCTAATTGAATGGATGTTTTGAAAACAAATCTATGAATAAATGAACAGCTGAGGGAGGTTCGAAGCTGCGACTCAGCGTAAGCATTACGAATATTACAACTGAGGGAATTTTTGGACTTTATGGAACGTCTATAAAATTGAAAGATGACAAAATAATGTTAGATGGTTTTCAACTTATTTTTGAGTTAAAATTTTAAGTATCTTACCTCTTTTGCTTCTGTCGTTGATTACAAAACCACACTCGAACGACATTTTTCTTCAGATCTAATTTATCGGCGATCGCAGCAATACGTTCACCTGACGGTCGTGGTTGTTGTCTGTAGGAGACGAATTCGCTTCAGTTTGAAAACATATTGTGAAACATTAAAAAAATAGTAAAGAACAGCACCACACCACATCACACAACACACACCACTCCGCACCGCACCGCATGAACCAAACTGTACAAAAATCTTCATTTGATTTCAAATCGCTTTCTATACCGTAAGAAAATTGATGGAAATTCTGCATGAAGAGCATAGAAAGCTGCTTCACACTTGACGTCAAAAACAATAACTGATTATTAGCATTACAGTAGTTTTTCGAGAAACGATCCTCGCTATTTGTCTCTATGACGAAATGTTATGTCGGTTTTCCTCATTTATCATCAGTGTACGTTTTCTACCTCACCTAAAATAATCTTCTAAAAGTCGTTTCTCCGGTGCCGCAATACTGGTACGTTTTCGTTTCTTGTCAGTATTTGGAAGGATTCCCGAAATATCACCACATCCGTCTTTTTGCTTCATAGCTTCTTCTGCCTGTGTTGTTTTATTATTATTATTCTCAAGAGGTACAAAAATTTTGTAAAATTAATTGTTTGATCTCCTATACTGTAAGCGTGTTCAAAAATGATTATTGATCGGAGTTTTGTTCTTTTCCTTCTTACCTTTTCAAGCCAACTGTGAAGTATTGGCTTCAATGCTACCATGTTGTTATGCGAAAGCGTTAACGATTCAAATCGACAGATTGTCGATTGTGAAAGTGAACCGACACCGGGCATTTTCAAATGTGCTAGAGCTTTTCCAACATCGGCCTGTATTTATAATATTATGCTTCATTAATTTTAAAAGCATAGAGTATATTATTGATTGCTTAACTCACTTGAGTAACGCCCAATTTTATTCGTCGTTGCTTAAAATGCTCAGCGAAACGTTCTAGTTCACGTGGATCAGTGTCGATTTCTTAGAAATAATCACTTATTAGAATCTTATCATCTCTTTTTTCATTGAGGGAAAACATTTATATGAGTGAGAACTCGCATACATATTCATTGCTGCATATTTGCTTAATTACTGCTTAATTAATTACACATAAATGCTTTAATGTTACTTCTTCTAAATTTTACAACTTAATTTGAACACGATTTATTCTAAATATATTCTTAGTATGAACAAAATTACCGGTAGATGGTGCTGCTAATGGATAGCGAGCGACTTGAGGTGGAATCGCTGAGGGAAACGATGATGCCATCGGGTACTGATGAAAATGAGATGATGCACCGTAGTTTTGCATTGCCATTACCTAGAAAATGGAAATGGAAACAAATAACCGAAATGTGGTGATGTGTATGCGAGTTTTTGTGGTAGCTCTTCTAGAAAATCACCTGTTGTAGTGGCGTCATTTGTTCTTGATCAGATGATGTCGGCACTAACACTGATGCGTCGAATCCTTCAGATGCCGTAGGAAGTCCATGATAGATGTTTGTCGGATCTTGTGTCGATGTCATTAAGTAGTTACTGAATGCATTTAAATAATTGAACAACATCAACAGTGAATTCATTTTGAGTCAAATACCTCCAAAAATTTAAGCATGCTAGCTAATTTACTAGTAATATTGTTGTTGTTTATTGGCTGTACTAATTATGTTTTTAATAAATTAATTCTATGTACCATGAAAGTACTTAGTTTTCCTCATGTCAACTCTTTTAACTACACCGAAAACTTTCAGAAAAACAAAAACTTAAACTTTGAAAAGTTTCCTCTACGGAGAATATTTTATAAAATTTAGCATGCATATAAAATTTTTTAAGCTTACATTTTATTGAATTTCACTAACCTAAACATATCATGAGGTCGCATGAGAGGATTCGTGATATTCACTTTCACATCCATATCGGCCAATGCGACTTGAGCTGCTCGAGCTTGGAATAGCGGATCATCAAACGAGCCAAACAACGAGTTGTTAAACTAAAACGAGTCATTATGTCACTCAAACATATACCTCACATAAAAATATACTACTCATTAGTATTATTAGTACTTCAATCTTTTCAAGAAGTTGCAAGACTTTATATAAGCTTAAGATCTGGAGATTTCAAAGCCTATGAAAAAACGACTCATTTCAATTTGACTGATGAAATATGTTAGGTTCAATTGGAACTCAAATAATACAACACCAATGACAACACTCATTTCTTCGTCTTTGTTGAAAAGAGGGAACCAAAACACAGCAGTATTTCGTACTGCACTAAATTTTACTCCAGCATTCCAAATGAAATCGTAATGAAAGCTTAAAACTCAATCATCGAGTTATCAACGCTTTTAGTAAACTGATAAATCGATTGGTAATCAGATGATTCAAGATGATTTAATATTTCTTATTGAGGAGACGTGTTAGAGAACTTTTAATCTCCAACTGTTTCTAACTCTTAAATGAGTACTGAGGTAGCAGTGACATTTAAAAAGATTTGTTATAACAAATAGAAAGGAAATTTGATGCACTACGTTTGGTGAGGTGGAGTTTCTATTTTAAGAGGGAAAATCAACGTTTCCAAGCTGATAAAGCTGATAAAGTGATAAAATTATTTAACATTCTGCTATAATCGTTAATGTGAGTGACATTCAGAGTGAAATTGAAACGTGAAAGTAAAAATGTAAAGTGAAAAGAGGACTAAAATATTTTAAGCATATTTTTCTGAAGTAGAAACAGAATGAACGAAAACAATTGATAAAAATTTAACGATGATAAAATGATATTTTAAAATCTTCTCGTCATACGAAGAGTACATTAACATAGAAGCCATAAAAATCGATATTAAACTCGTAACGAAAACATCTGCTACCGTAACCGTTTCAGTATAATTTTCATTAGAACTAATAATATTTGACGATATGATGATGTAGTTTAATTAAAATTTTTAGCATAATTCTTTTCATTAGAGAAAAAAAAAACACAACTCACATCATATACGGTAGGTAGTAAAGATGTGAGGGATGTGAATCGAATCCTCATTCAATTGAGTATTTTAGAACGAGTTGTTTTTTTTGTTTCTCAATGAGGTGATAAGAGTTTCGGAGGATTGAATCGAACAGACTGAACGTTCGTCAATTCACTTTTTCACATTTCTGATGCTGTGTTAGTGAATAATTGACTAATGTTATTAATTAAGTATTACGTGTTGTTTTCCGGCCACTAGTAAATTTATGAGCAGAATCAATTTTTAATGCGACGATGCTGTTATATACGTAATAAATTTTAATAATGGTCGTAAAAATAAAAAAAAAATAACACAACCCGAACAAAACACAATGCAGATAGGTGAGTTCCGTTCTTTTCGTTAGGATAAGTGATCTGTCGATTGATTTATTTAACATGATCTACCGATTAGTGATAAAATCTATACATCAGTACACTTGAAAACACTTCGTATTTATAACAGAAAGAGATCATAGAAAAATAAATTACAAATGTCTTTCATTCCTAAACGAATACTGTACCGACCGGTTGCATTCTGCTTCTATAAGCTCCCGACGGTGAATATCGTCCACTAGTCGCTGGACCAATTGAACCACCAAGTTGACCTTGTAAACTGTTTAAGGACGGATAGAGTCGTTGAGGTTCCTGCATTGCCACAAGTGCGCTGCGTTGACGGGCGTTGAAATGCCCGCCCATTAGCTAAGCATCGACCAATAACAGACGTTCAATAGATTTGCTACAACAACCAAATAGAGACTGTAACTCATCATTAGAACAGCTATCGTATTTATAATACTATTCCGTTATAGCGTATCTTTAGAAAGAAACTAAATAGCAAAAGTAAATAAAAACGTTCTCATTGATTTTTCGAAACGTGTGAGGGGTTTTTTTTTGATTATAGAAGATAAAACGTTTTTTTTTTATTGACTAGTTACCGATGTTGTGAATAACTTATTTATGATTAGAAAAAAAAAACACGTGCACACAATTTGAATTGAGTTTCAGCTGTCGATCGGTAACGGCTCGCTTGACGCTTGATTACTTGTTGAAATATTAAATGCGGCCAGCATTCGACAATTGTTGCCAGACTTTCTAAAGGGCGTGGCTTTAAGCTTATGATTTTGTTTTCTAATCGATATTGGAGTGAAAGAAGGCGTACCATAAAACTACAGTAGCTTAGCTTATTGTCTGATGAAGTGATTTCTTTGGAGGACTGAAATCACTCCTTTAATGGAGGTACTATTAATGTCTGATTGTATGCAGAAATACTTTTCAATGATTGAGGTAATAACGCGAATAGATAGATAATAAAATATCTTCACTTCATTAATAATTAATTCATTCGAAACATCTCACACTCATTTTTAAGGTTCTAAAAAACATTACTGGTTGTACTTTTTTTAGATAATAGAAAGTACTGTTATTCAATTTCATTAATAATATTTACATATAAGCTAAGCTAAGAAATTCTACAATTTGAATAGTTAGTGATTAAATGACTCATAGAGGATTTAAGCTCAAAGAATAAAAGTATAATTGGGTGACATTTTTAACCGTTCTGTACCATAGAACCTCTGCAGCTTTCATCTATTGAATATTGAGCTTAATTAACATTTTTTTAAAGCCATTGAAATTCTATGAAGTTTTCAGAAAAAATGTCAGCATTCATTGTAATTGAAATGAACGATTCTGGTAACTTTTCTAACAATCAATTTCACCGCCGGCTTTATCATCTACTTTAAGCTAATTAGTTAATCGTTAGTGAATTTAAGAGATTACAAAGTTAAAAATGTAAAACGTAAAATGTAAGATCAAATGTGAAATTTTAACAGTAATCTCTATATGGATTGATTGGAGATCAGAAGATCTTTTAAATAAGGTTAACGTAGAACGGTAACCGTATTCCTTATAAGGTCAATAGACAGCTGGATTTGCTTCAGTACACAAAAGTTAATCACCACGTAAAACATCATCAGTATCCGATTGCATAATTGAACTGGTCGTATGAAGACGACAATCAGAGGTCGTCACTTCTGTACACTTTACTCAGCTGTCATTTTCTAACTCATTTTTTGCTTTTTCGCTTTTACCTCAATTCATATCAACACACAAATGCATAACAGTTGATAGAGGTAAAAGAATTTTTCTTTTTGCTGTTTAGATAATCTGCAAATAAACTACATAACATCAATAGTAGTTTTGAAATTACTGGTCTCTTATGACGACATCAAACTGACCATTTTCGTCTTTCTATCGATCGATTTTTGTAAACTCCTCATTTTTTATACAAGATGAATCTTCACGATCGATAGGTTTTCATGCCTTCTTGAGAGGTTCAACGCTCAAATTTCTTATCAACTTATCAGCTTAAATCTTTTTTTCCGTTTCGTCTAAAACTTTTCTAAGCATTTTTTGAAAAAACTTGTGGGATTTTTCAATCAATATGAATATAATTATACTTGTAAATAAATGTACTATACTAATTTTTCTCAAATAATAATTCTTTGAGTTCCATTATCGTGTAAGGTTTTTCCCTTAACTCCAATATATAGAAATGATAAAGCTAAGCTAGTGAATAAAATATATAAAAATTACGAGGCAAAAAAAGACTTATGACTCAAAGAGTCAAATTAAGAGCTTCTCCGACGATTTCGCACTTTTCTCCAATGTCATAATAACGACTATTCTCAGAAAACCAAACGAACTTAAGCATTTCAAATAGCAAACAGCTAAGATTGTATTTAAATGCTGACATCTAAGCGATTTATATCTGAACCTAACTCATTTGATAATTCAACATCGATCTGTCCTCAACACAGAACTTAAAGCTTGAAGATGCGGTTCTTTTTCACTTCACCTCTATTGTTGCCGATGTTGCTGGTGTTGTTGTTGCAGCAGCTGTTGCTACTGTTCCTCTAGTTTCTAATGTTGTTAATGTTGTAGCCGAATGCTTTCAATATAACGATTTCAACGCTGCATAACTGGCTTAGATCATTGAATATGAACGCCTCCAACAGCAATAGCCTATTCTCGGTAAACGAATAATTCACCATTGCATGGAGAAGGAAAAGTAGAACGACACAGGCAAAACGATCGTTTCGTCGAGTTCGCACCATTGTTAGTTTGCCTCAATCGCCTCAATTTCATATCACAGTGAAAGTAATAGTGGAACGTCTCTTATACTGTACTTCTACTCCCTAATCGATCAAATCTCACTAGATTTCCTTTGTTTGTTCATTTTGATGGAGTTTTTCAATAGTTCAGAATGGTTCAAGAACTTCAGCTACGTGTATCGCCCATTTACCTTAATCAATTTGGGCTCAGAATTATAGTTTAGTACCTCAGCTTAATAGATGTTATTCAATGCTTTTGAATCGTAGTTGTCTAATCGTTTCGTTGTTCCATGTGATGAACTTTTGTTCTGATTTCGTTTCTCGTCTAGTCAGAAGCTTGTCTCGCGTATCGATAAACTGTTCGGATAACATCATACTGTGTTCATCTTCTTCATCGTCTTCGTGTTGTTATGATTTTTGTTTGTTTTGAAAATTTCTCTTGATTTCAAATAATGACATAAGGTCGTATAAGTTTGTATGCGTACATCAATCTTTTGTCTATCACATTAAAAATTTATGAAGTTCCATTGTGACATCTGTGACGATGTTGATATTTATAGAATAAAGTAATATAGAAAAAAAATTATGAAAAGCTATCCGGAAAGAACTAAGGATTTTCTTTTTTCTGGAGATCACCAGATTCATCCTGCTATTGAAAATAGTTTCATTCAAAGATAACAAAGCAGAATATTCATATTGTTCTTAATTGATCCTGATTCTGGAATCATTTTGAGTCATTTATGAGTTATATAACCTAATGAGTGAAGTAATGGGGAAAGAGGATAAGAGGGAAACTACCCGAAATTATCTAACATTCATTTCTAATCGCAAATTAGTCTTATCGTTAAAATGACTCTGAACTTTGTGAGTATAAAAATATGAGGACATATTCCATTTTGAGGAAAAGTGGTGAAAAATAAGAACAACAACAACAACAACAACAATTCTCGTAACACTATGTTCTTTATTATTATTATTTTTTTCGTTTTTACTCGCACGCATAATTTACCTCCATATTTTATCATCAAAGAATTCAATTTCAACTACACAATGAGTTCAGAAGGGAGGTTTTCATATCTCATAATACTGTCGCGAAGATTAAGCATTACATTTTACCTCATTCCTATCGAAGATTCTCTTTTATTCAATTGTTTTTTTCTCTTCACAGTGAGTTTGTTGATCGAAGCTTTCCCGTACATGAACGTTTCTCCAATATCTTCACTAGCACCTACCGTTGCATATACAGATATATATATATATATATGTATACACA
>KN716204.1:271198-286159 GCA_000816705.1 Dictyocaulus viviparus | reverse complement strand
TATACATATATATATATATATGTATATATATATATATACAATATCTCTGTTCACACGAATACTTTTTCTCACACTGAAGAGATCTCAACACGATAGCCTTCTCATCGATAAGAGCAGGCTATACATAATGAATGAAGCTGACGAACGAAACCCTCAGTGCTCGATATATTTCATATATAAAAATAGCCTGTCAACGATGTTAACACGCAATGAACGATTTTATGCGAAATAAACAAAAATTAGCATAAATCCATTAGGCGACCTCTTTATCCTCATAGTTTGATCTACGCATTACCTCAATCAATATCTTTTATGTTCACAAAAAACAAAACTGTAAACATCATTGATAATGAGTTGTGTATTTAATATAACATAAATAATTCAGTGTTCAATTAAATCCCTTCTTTACTCGTTTTTCTTTTTAAAGGAAGTGAAAAAATAAAAAACAATGAGGATAATGAGGTTCGTTAAGGGGTGCAAAGTCTGAAAAATTAATAACATAAATAAAAATATTTATGTTTATTGTGACGATTCTGTCTCTCATTGTTCGTATACTCTCTACAAGTACTATTTAGAACAAAAAAAACTTCTGGCAATATTCTCTGAAAGAAAAAAAAAACCTCAAGCTTTTTGAATGACTAATTGAGTTATGAAACTCATAAAACAGATGTTGTTGAATTTTTCTGCCTTAGGTAGTTCTATTTTTGTACAAACACTTAGTTTTATAAATAAACAAGTTGTCTTGTTTACATTTCATAGCCTCTTCTAGGAATATGAGGTAGAGAGGTAATTTTTTTACATACAAAGTCGGAAATCATTTCAGAAAACAATACGAGCTCGTATACCATGTTTATTATGTCCGCGTAACTCATTAATATTGTCAAGGCCTTATTTGCGATCGGTAGCTGGTAATGATCGTAACCACTAACAAATGTCGTCGTCTGTTTTGTGTATGTTTCATGTCGACGACCACCATATGTTGTACTGCGGACGTGATGAGTGTCATGGCGGCGGTGTCGGTAGCGTTGGCGGCGGCGATGACGGAGGTGGTGGTGGTGGTGGCGGTGGTCGTTTTAATTAAGAAATAGGCGGGATGATCATTAATATAAAAGAATGTCGTAATGAAGCATGAAACAAGCCGGAAATATGCAATGGATCTGATGAGTTTTATGATGTGACATGACGATGACGACGTCGACGATGACATTAAGATGAATTAATAGGGATCATTGGAATCACGGTAAATTCTTGTTGAAGCGAAAAAATTTAGCTCTACCGAGTAGATAGATCTTCTTATTGAGTTATAATAAAAAGCCCTAAGGCAATTTGTTTTTCATAGATTATTCATAATCATCCATTAATGTAACACATCTGATTGCTAACGATTCGCTTAATACTTTAATATAATGTGCTTTAATTAGAATGACGATACATTATTATATTTGAAAAACTATTTACAATAATTAGAAGTAATCGATTCAGTATTCCTCTTTATTAGATAGGCTTACTATTTAATTATCAAGCTCGTATAGATTAACTAATTTTCCTTGGCAGGGATTGAACTAGCGACCAGTTACCATTCAACTGGAATATTTACACTACCATACATGAACGTGTAATAAAAAACATCCATTATTTTAATTATTGACCTTATTGTTAGCTCTAATTTACCTCTTAGATCTACAATGCTTAAATTATTCAAGCCGTGCTAACGTCTATAATAATGGAAGTTTTTCTATTCCTCGTTCAGCCGAATCAGCAGACTTTTCATGGATCTAATCGCGTAGATCAAACATATTATCAATCGATTACGCTGAGATTTTTTTTAGGAATTACGGTAATGTGTGGGAAATATGCCAACAATGATTTTTGTTTCAGCGTGACTGCACATTTCTGAGACAACAACAAGTGCGCGTTTTTTTTTTTGTTTTGACAAAAAGAATACGGTTATAGAAATTCACGCTAACAGCTTTCATTTTTTAACAATGACGTCATTACCGTATCTGATTTTGAAAGCATTTAGATGTGATTTTAATATAAATTTAATTGAACGTCCAATTGTGACGTGAAATGACTTCTCTTAACTTTTTCAATGTGTTACTATTTACTTACTGTTAAAAAGCGTCACATAAACTCATTCGTTGAGGTATTTGTGAGGATTTTGAGTTAGATTCCTATTTTGAACATCATTGAGTGTTCATATTTTTCCTCGTTTTCTTTTTCTCCCTCGGAATTCTTCTTCAATTTTTTTTTATCACTCAGCATCTTTTATGCATAAAACGTGTTGTACTTGATGATGAGAATAATCTTATGACAGAGAAAATTCATCAATTAATTTTTGTGTACTTCATCAAAGTGCATTACATTTTAGCACTTAATTTATGAACTTTTCTACGATATTTTCTAAAGTGATTATAAAGCTATTCGAATTTTTCGTCGAAGAAAAATTCTTTTAAGCTCGACGAAAAGCTCGACGATCAATTGATGATGAGGTTTTTTTCGACTCGTTCCAACAGTGATATAATTACACTTTGTGTTGTTTTTTTTCTTCTGTATGTACTTTTATTCGAATATCAGCTACCGTATCCACCAACCGAGTTTTTGTTGCTCGATGATCGAAGCAAGTCGCGTGTGCGGATATTTCTCGTTACGCTAATGGATTCGTGGAGGTGCCTAATGACATCGTGGTACGGTAGTCGCATCAATAGATGAACTTACACGATACTAAAAATCTAGTATTCTAAATATAATGTATATGTATGTATGTATGGTTATAAACTTAAGAATCCCATAAAGCATTCGAACAGTCAATCAAAGTAATTCCTTCTTAATAGCTTTATAAGAGGCTTAAAATTTTCATCCGCTTCGACTATGAAACTTTTTCATTATTGATTAGATGGTCAAAGAAACAGAACGATGCAATTCGTTTTGATGATAGTGTTCTCGTCTCATTAGATAAAATCAATTTGATTGAATTCAGTTTTAAAATCATAACAGTGCTGTGATAGTCGGATGATATGTGTCGTGCATAATATGTTGATGATCCGTAATTATTGGTGTGAAGATGATAATGATGATGAACACTTGGTGACGATCTAATTGCTTACTGACGTTTGCTGTTCGCTTACGTGTATAGTTGTATTTATAGAGACAGTAAGCTGACTGAAGCAGATGGTAGTATTCGCACGCACCACCACGTCAGCTAACAATCTCGTTCAGTCATGCAGAATGTAGCGCACCAAATATACGAACAGGTGAACGAACGCCAGTAGTTGATGACAACTACCATATGCAATTTTGTAGGGACCATTAAAATTGCAGTGCTTCTTATCATAAATTGATAGCGATATCCCATCAAGTGAGCAGTGTGAATCACCACCACTACGAATCGTTTGAGGTTTTACAACAAGCTAGTATTCATAATGAGATAACGTTATCCATCAATCTAGTAAAGTTCAAAGGTCAATGAACACAACAGAAGATAATATTCTTTTTGGAGGAATGTTTCAGTACATTTTCTATGCTGCAACAACTTATAGATCATTATTTACTCAAGAGTTTCGGCAAAAAACAAAACGAGGAAAAATCATGAGTTCTGTTCTGCGCTCATTATGTTATCGAAAATTTCACGGATTTATATTGATATAGAGAAACCATTTCTGAATAATATCTGAACGATGTAAAACACCTTTCAACAAAATATTCGTTCTGTCGAAATTCCCTCATGAAAACCTGAGGTTGCAAGTTTTGCTGTTAACTCAACATCATTACTAATGTTACAACATAACCATCATAACCCATCATAGTTAATAGAGAACTAGAAATCATTTATGAGAGTTCAAATACAATTTGCTAGTAAGCTTTATATTTCGCTGAATATTGCGTGTAATATTACGGAGGTGTAGAATATTGAACGAATAGGTGAGGTTAATTTTCCTCTGACTACCACGTGTACATTCATAAGTCTGTGAATCCGACGCTAACATATCGATGGATTTCGATTCTCATTGTCTCGATATAGCCGTCAGATCAAAGAGATTCAATGACTAGTAGCTGGACATTCGATGAATATTCGATCAACCTGATGTCATACTGATCGGTCGTTACGGGTTTTGGCCTCTCGTCCCTCTCGATTCGTTCCTGTAATGGACTCTACCGACTCATTTCATTGTCATATACGATCGGCTTTCTTTCATGCCTTTGTCGTCGTCAAATTCGAACATGATCGATACGCTATTTATTGCGCAATATGCTACCGTATCACTACGCCACAATACGGCCAATTACTGTAATTATTGCGTTATATGAGTAATACCTATAGTGACAGTTGAGTGATGAGTCGATTGAGTTATGTTTTTTTCTTACCAAATCCATTTAGTAGAATACAAAATAAAGTATTTTTGCTAATAAAGATTAATTTTACTAAATAGTTTTCTTTTTCTCACCAAACTCTTGAGGTTTCATCAAAGCTATTTTTGTACTGTTTGTATGTCCTCATTATAGTAATGATCATTACAAATTTCCCTCAATGAATAGTCACATTCATTCCTAAACATATTTGAATTTATTTAAGTATTATTGAATGCGTTAACGCTATAGTGGTAATGAAACGAAACAATTATATCTTCTAATTAACTCCGGTCACACCTCAGTATAACTCCTCAAAGATTTGAACTCTAAAGAAAAAACTTTAGTGTAGACAATCCCTGTTCTCAAATTGATATTATCTGATAATTTCAAAAAGTCTCAAAAAAGTATGTATCGATAATGTTATCGAGCTGAGTCATTTAACAGACAGGCCCATGAATTTCGTCTACTGTAATTAGTGAACGTTTTAACAAGTAATTATCTTCCTATCAATAAGTTACCGTATCCCGTTTGTATTCATTTAACTCTTTCAATATCGTGTAATTCAGTCGTGTTTAACGACAATTACTGAGCGGAAAATGGCCATTGTGAAAACAATGCACAGCTTTATCTTCCCATTCTCCCTACTACTCGTCGTGCAGCTTCGATCCAAATTCATACGACGCCAAAATAAGGGACCATCAAATAATTCGATCATCTAGGAGTATTTCATGTTAAGAAAATCGACTGAGGTATCTAATATTGTCAAGGAGTAAAACATAAGGAGCGAAAAGCTTAATGCTGCCAGACTTTTATTTTCTTTTACTAAAATTCGTATTTTGGGTACACTATTAGTTATCATCTGTTGTCAGTTGTTGAGGCGATGTGTATCTTTGCGTTGAAGTTCACAACATCAGATGGTTCTTCAGCTGTTTTTAACCCTAATCACCAATTCCTTCGTTGAAAGGGAATCATCCAGATGGCATCGAATGAAAAAGCTGTCTCTGTTTCAATGATCTTAACCTTTTTGAGGAAGTGAATGTGCATATTCATTTCCCACATAGTGAAGCCGTGTCATGTGTTAATCAGCTGGCATCATATTTACTGGATTACTGTAATCCTTTAAGTGGGATGTTGTACGGTGGGATGTATGTGTGTTTGCAGAGAGCGGATTAGTGACGATCGACCCAGATTATCGCCTCTTTTCATTCGCTTAACTACACTTCAATGATCTCATATGCCCATGTCAGTCATTGTCGCAGTGATTGCTGCACACTTTTCACGCTACCGTACACTACAATAAAATAAATTTTCATCGCTTTTGAAATGGAGTTTGCTCTCTGAAATGCACAATGAAATGCTTCAATTTTCCAACAAGAAGAGTTTTTAGAACTTTCGATCTGACTTTTACCTCTAACAGATGGGAAGAGACGAACAAATGAATTTCTTGCGAAGTAAAACCGAAACGATGGATATCGTAATAGCTTTTCTTCTGAACAATTAGTGGACTTATAGTGGTTGAAGCTTTTCTGGTGAGCTTGAAATCGAACTAAACATTATTTGAATTAGTATTTACCACTAACTTTTCAAGTATAACGGTTGATTGTCCCTGACGAGCAGCTGCAACCAGCTTAGGTTATCAATGAACTAACCATGACAGGTGTTTGGTTTTTCAAAGAGAAAAGCGGTCTACCACCTGGGATTATGGTAATTGTCGGTCAGTCTATTAAAAGCAATCACTTCCGAATTATTAAAGGCAGATTCGCGCACAAACAATTCATACTGAACTATCATATTGATCGATTCATTTGGGGGATACACTAAATACAGTGCTCTTATACTTATCATCTCGAATCTATTGATCAATATTGATTTTTCTCTCGTTAGGTTATAATGTTTGACACTCTTGAACATACAGTAATATTGCAGTGAAATCCTGAGAAATCTCCTTTATAAACAGTAATATTGTTGTATATGTGAAGCTGATTCATTTGAATATTGAGTGAAGTTCAGATCAGCATAACTCATGATCAATGAATCTGATTGGTTCGCTGGAAAATTCGATCTATTTCAGCCTCCGTATGAGACTCATTTGTGATATTTCGATTTTGAACGATGTACCGTGCAGTTTCCGACCGTACACCAACTACAAACTACAGTACGCATCATAACAAAATTTATTGACATGATAGCCATTTATAACTATTTGTGAAATCTATCGTATCAAAAACAAGTATAACAAAGAATGATTTAACTGTTTTACTTCACTATCCTTTTCAAAATATTTTCTATGTTGCTCGTTTGAGGAAATTTCTCAGATAACATTAGACGACAATGCAAATGATAAGTATAAAATAGAAATTATGCCAGAATGTGAAAGATGATCAAGCTCGGCTTATCAACCCGTGTGGTAATTTCCACTAGCGAATAACTTATGAATTCATACAAACTATAGACATGACTGCTTGACAAGACTAATTGCCCTTAGGTTATGGTCCTGTTTCTCTTTCAAGGAATTCTCTCGACCTCATAGATTTTTTGTCTTGATCAAAAACTCTTCTGATTTGGGGCTCCTTAGATAATTCATTAGCATGTTGACAACTTCCCTATTGACTTTGTTGACAGACAACTAGCCAATTTAACCTTCCAATGTACTTTTATTTTCATCCAAACAATCAATGGCTTCACGTAGAAATGAATTCTGTTTTTGCCTCGCTCTCGTCATAACACTCGCCAACATGCTTGGGAATCTTCCAGAATAATAACATTCTCTTTCTTCATATCTCACACCGTTTAGAAATCTGAAGAAAGCAGTGTAGCCTCTTCCACACATGATTCACTTCGAGTTTGGAATTGAAGTTTCAAATTGAGTTCACATATAGCTAAGTGCCATAGAACTGTTCCAATCTCGAGATGCTGTTTAGTGTCATCAGTCTCTTTCGGCTTTTTCTCGATCATGTGCTATGAATTTGGCTCTATCAAAGCGGTCAGAGCTCTCGAATGAGTACTCGGATGAGGACTTCACAAGAACTATTACGATTAAAAATTTACTGATGTTTTATTGAATCCCAGTCTGAGAAACATCAAAACTTTCGAGAAAAACAAAATTTTGAGCAATCAATAAAATAGTGGTTGGATGAAATTATGACATATCGTGTATATTGTTGGCATCTCCGAAAATCTCCACTTTGTTGATGATGTCACATTACAGCTGGCATCAGTCAGACAAATTACATGTTGATCTGCTTCATCAATGTTACGGTAAATTGGGTACCCAGTTCGATTTTTCAGGAGTAACGAACAGCTTCTTAATATCACTCACATTCACGTTCAACGGTAAGCTACACAGTTCATTAGTACGCTCAGCCATGAGTGCTTAAATCGTGAAGCAAATGATGATGAACAACATTGCACCATAGCGGAAAAATTATAAACTAGCGACTCAGAAAATATATAAGAGCATTAGTAGTGATGACGACAGCGAATGCTAGACTCCTACCTCATCTTTCCAATACCACAGTTTTACTGTATTCACGTACGACTCAAAATTGTAGATGCTAAGCAGACAGAATTTAGGGAGCTGTCGAAAAGATATTACTATGCTCTTCCTGAATAACGAATATAAGAGAAGGTATCTGACATTCTGACCAACGTCAGCGGTTGGGTGAGTTTGACACATAACAGTTATGAACTATGACCGATGGGTATCCTACATACTACAGAAGCACTACTTGCTCAATTGTTTGAGATTTTTACGGAAGTTACGCAGAAGATTACGACACCCAACTAAAGCATCAACGAAGGAAATCACCTAAATTCTAATTGGTACAATTTGTATAAGTAGAGCTTTTGCAGGTGCCTTCCCAACTTTGCAATCAACAATAATACAACAGAATCACTAATATCACTGCTATTTTTTCAAAAAAATGTTGTCAGCTGTATTAAAAAAAGCTATCTACTCATAAGTTACTCAGTAAACCTAATGGGATAACCTTTTTGGTGGCAAAGAAAAGTTGTTTAGTTTAATCAAGAAAAAATTTCGACAATAAATATTGTTCAATAGGCCAACGACATCGCAAATGTGATAGATGTATCCAGGATTCGTTCAGTGTTGACGGAGAAGCAGAATGCATCGGATAGCTGATGACGGTTCCTTCGCCGTTCAAGCACTCTTGTGAAGACTTCTGCAACAAAGAAAAAAATTGATTAAGCATTAGAAAATATCGGATTTTCAAAAACTTCTAAGAAATAAACTGTTACAGATATTAAAAGATGATGTGACGTAATGCATAAGGAGGGATATGCCTCAAGAGCAACGCCTCTTCACTTGTCCAACTTATCCTCTACAGAATATTTTTGTTTTTCACGTTCCATTTATTTGACAGCTATTGATATTCTGATTCTCAACACCATATATTGAAGGTTAAAGTCTAATTCTTCTCACTACAAATTAAATCGAAACACCTTTTGACGAGGTGATTCGAGGTGTAAAAATTGCTGACAAGTTGATTTCATGATAACTCTGCTGTCCCTCATGTATATCAAGCACAGAGTTGTGACGTATAAAACTGTTGCTTACGAAGTGATCAATGACGGTAAAGAGGAGGTTCATTCAAAAGTACTGTATGCCGAATATCTCACGTTATTATAACGAATCATCTTGAAAATAACAATAATATCGATTTTTTATCTTCTCTGTCTGTTCACTCTTTGATTCATTTGATGTCTAGGCATTTTTGCTACAGTAGCTTTTTATCAACTATCCTTTTATTACTGTATATCAAAATAGTGAGTCAAAAATGCTATGCTGAATTGGTGAATGAGGTACGATCAGATATTATCGTGGTGAGGAAAAAAAGTGGAAACGTAACAATACGTGCTAACACATTTTACGTGTACCATCAAAGTTCTAGACGTTATATCTTCCGTAAATTATAGTATTTACTATTGGGATATAACTATTGCATAACAAGATTTCCATGCTATGCAATGATTAAACAAAGTCACTAGTGCAGTATTGATCGGATCATGTAAGATAATTGAGTTGACTGGAAATCGTCGAGGTGAAAAGCTACAGTAATACATATCCAGAAATCAATAATCTAACAAATACCGAATGGTTAGTTAATACCTAGTGGTGTGCCTAGAGTGTGGTGCCAAAGCAGTCGTGCAAGTATTGAATAATTTTCGAATTTTTCCTCCTAATTACATATTCGAAAACCATCAAACGAAATCTTAAACAGTTAATTAATATCTAGTACAATCATATACTTTGGTGCTGATCTTTCTATTGTGGCAGAATGAGCCTACGCATTCGTGTTCAACGTGATATCGTGGAGGAGGTTGAATGAGAATCTGGTCTATATAGTGATTTGAGTTGACAGCTCTTCACCAAATCAACGCTAGCGATCTTACCGAGATTCCGCTAGTATCAATTTGTCGACCTCGAAAGGTTGGTGCAATTGGTAGGGTTGGAATGAGGACGTGTACTGATTCGGGCCTGCGTATCACCACGGCACCTCCATTAGTGTTCACTCAGTAGAATTAAAAGATTTTATTAAAGTTTTTTTATATAACTTTACAGTTTTCACTTACTCGATGATTCCATATCCCTCGCTCATGATGTAACTTCACTCCAGCTTTTTTAGCTAAGTAACCAGTAAAAAACGCATCCTCAACCTCAAAGACCTACAAATATCTCGGCTTTTGAAGAAATGAGTGTTATATCAACAAAAAAATTCTACCAAACTTTTTTTTAAGGTCATAGAAAACAAATAGAAAATTGTGTTGAATAGTTGCTCACATTTCTCACATAAACCTACCTTAACATTTTGTGAAACTTTCAATATATCCAAAAGAGCCGTCGGACTGATTAAGTATACCGGACCACTGCAGTAATCTGGTAAGTAATTCTCAGAATATACAGATTCCGGAATATACCTGACAGAGATCACAAAATGAATTGATATCATTAACATAAACCGCAGTGATAAGAAGAAGCACCATGAGAAGAAAAGCGATGCGCTATCGTTATTCTCTAATGCACTATTCAAAAATAGTTACTCACCATGTACTCGAAATCGTTCGAATCGGCCTTACATTTTGGTGAACATAACAATGAATAGCTCTCTCCTGAATCCAACCTAGACGATTTATTACCTAAAATAAAAGGATTAGCGGAAAATATTAGCCGGAATTGATAAAACAAGCTTCACCCTGTCCAACATTATAACAACGTCGGAGTCAATTTTGAGAACAAATTTGTTAGGGTAGTACGATTCGATCCAACGATAAGCCGCCAACAGCTGAATAATATACAACAATAAGTGTAGATAATGCATATCTTTGAACGAAGAATATCATCGAACTCATAAGAGAGGGATAAAGAACGAGATAACTATTGTGGTAGGATAATGCAAGAGTTGCCGCATCATCATCAGTCCGTTATCAATCCGTCTCTCACAAACACTTGCACCTCAGCTGCTAAGGGGATTTACTATTTTGATCAAATGATAGTTAGTACTTTTCTTCATGATCGATCAATAATACTTCTATCCTAATGAAGATGTGATTCAATCAGTACAATGTGTGTAATCAGTACAATCAGTACAATTTAATCAGTACAATGTATTTTAAAAGTAAACAGACTTATGACTTATATTCGTTGTTAATTATTGTATGAACTGATAACACTTTCTATTTTGTCTTAGAATAACGATGCTAGAATAGTCGACAAACACGTAGACGCATCTAGAAGGAAAAGCAGACGATGTCATTCCAAGGACATGTAACGATACATAGATATACAATATATCATATACCTCAATACCTCAATACGATTACAGTAAGCATAATGAAAATGTGAGGCAAAAATACGATCCAAAAATGAAAGCAACATACTTTATACACAAGATTTGTATAGGAATCATATACATCCATTTGGAGTATATCATCGAAATTCTTCAGTTCATCGTCAATATTACTCGTAATATTACCGGTACCAATGAGAAACAGCACAGTAATGATCTTATCCTATAATAGTATGTATGAAGAATATGAGTAACATGAAGAAAAAACTCTTAGATAATAATAATAATGAGTCAATGTTGAATTGCAGAGTTCCTCCATACTCCTGATCAACTAATCTTCGACACGGTAGCGTTATGAGGAGAAGAACAGGATGGGTGGTATAACTATACTGGCTCAACTAGAAACGGCTGAGATACAATCTGTAGTAATAAAGCTCTAAAAAAGAAGTATGAGTAATTTGTTGAAGATTTTTCGAAGCAGGAAGTTTAAGTGTATCGTCTGAAGATTGACCGGATTGAAAAGACTTCAGTCACTAGACGTCCTTTAGAACATTAGAAAAGAAATTATCCTCTAGACACACGATAATATGAGACTGGTTGGCGTCTTCTTACTCGTTAAAAGGACATGTTCAATGAAAAAAATGGTTTCGGAAAATTAATAGGCTTGCATATACGTAGATGTATATATACATAGTGGTGGGATGTTCAGTCACGATGCTCAGGCTTGAATCAATGAACGCTGGATCTTGTCTGCTCTCAGGAGTACGAAACCTATCACCTCTCTAGGATTGATAGAATTGGCGGTTAGAAATCTTGAGGATGAGCAGCAATAACTTGATGGAGATTGCTCATTTCAAGATATTCTCATGCAGACTCGTTCCCAATGACCTTCATGATAAAACGTCAAATACAAATAAGTAGAATCATCACACAGAAAATTTTTTATAACGCTGAAAGATCGTTTTCTGAGTAACACTAATTAAATGCTTAACATAGAGAAGACAAGGTTCAAAAACAACTGTGACAATCATCGTCGTTCACATTCTGACATCAAGCCTTCAATGAAGAAATTGAAGCATTTTATAGGAGAATTGAATACTCAGAGGATGCAGTGACGAGGACAGCGAATCGAGTTGAGGCCTATCTTTTGCCACCACTTTTGTTTCCATTTTGAAGTACGCCTTAGAAACGTGGATGCTAGGCAAACAGAACGAGAGATTATTAGTAATTTATCTCGTCACTTAATCAATAATTATGCAAGTTCTCTAGATCATGCAAATGATGGACTAAATTTGAACTACCTCTGATCTAATTAACAATTTGCATCTTATACCTAACTTACATTAATGACTTGATCTGAAAATGGACGATTGACAGAAAACATCAAACAGCTTAGAAGAAGATCATTAGCTCGATGTTCATATCTTTTTCGTAGGTTAAAGGAAAAACTATGAGAGGTCTGATAGCGAGGTCAATATATTGAACCGTGTTTGCTTGCAGTATGGAGGTGCTGTGGATTTATCATCACCGGCTCTACTCTTCTGAGTAATGACGTGGTTGTAGATGATGTAGATTTGCAGAGTTATGCAAATTACTTTAGTTTTTAGGAGCATCCATAGTTATTTCATAGTATTTGTTTATCCATTATGATATTTGAAAATACTTACATATACTGCTTTTGAAAATAAAGGATTTGCCCATGTTTGACGTATTATGCTACGAATTCCAATATCACTAAGCTTTGAACACACAATCACAATAATCTTAGACTCCTTGAAAATCGTCGGTGATGACAGATTGAGGCTAGAAATGATAAATAATATTAAGGGTGATCTAACAGATAAAGGATAAAACTTCTAAGCTTAATCATCAACCTCACTTAAAATCGTGTTTGTTTTGAGGACGTTATTGTTTCTAGAACAGCTTAGAGTAGTTAGAGGTATGCAAGATGAACAGACTAATCTATACTAGTGAGGCACAGTATCATGAGGACGTGTGTGATTTGACCGCTTCGCTACATTTGATGCAAATTAGGACCACTCTAAGCACAATTCATTGACTTATTCCTAATGCTCACTACTCGTTTTTTCTTTGAAATTGTGATCATTAGCGGCTTTGTGTTCGCTCAACTTGTTTACGTACGAATTCTGGGTTCAAACCGGGACGTCGTACCGTTGATTAATTGTTGCGATAGCAGGAAAGTTGCTGTTCAGTACGATAGAGCCTCTTGTGACGGTATGCGCCTACGCACCCCTGTTCAACTCGATCTCATGGAGGTGGTTGAATGCGAGCCTGGTCTAAACACTGACTTGGGTTAACCACTCTATACTGAGTCAGTACTAGATATCTTACCCAGATTTTCCCGGTGACAATTAGCCGACCCGGAGGGATGGTAGACTAGGTAGGTTGGGAGGTGGCCGCGAACCGATTCTGGCATGCGTGTTACTGTGGTACATCCACCTGCACTACTGCACCACTGCGCTCCCCTGTACTTAAGTACATTCCACTTTTTGTTCAATGCTTTATTAATCCTTATCTAAGCATGCTGGAAGTTATAAGCTCTTAAATTCCACGTTACTGTTCAACTTCTTGAACTTAAACTGCAACAATCTTAAGTATAAGTAATTTGAAATTATAGCAGGCGTGAAAAAAGAGGAAGTCCCTCGCAAGGTGAGTGAAAGCTTCGAATATTTTCTTGTGAATTAATTAAGCATCGATAACGAAGCAGTCACTAGTCAGCTTCAATCAATCACCAGTGACTACCATTTACGATTACAACTGACTCAGATTTTTCAAAAAGGGCAGGAGTTACGAAAAAAAAAACACGTCAGTTAAAAGTGCTAATTTGAGGATTCTCAAAAGCGGTGAAAAGTTATATGAAGTCACAAACGGAATAAATGTATCGATGAGAATTTGGCAATAGAGGAACAGCAATGATTTCAATTTTTTAGGCCTTGTTCAAAATGTACTACAAACATTTAAGCCTTGTCAATAATTTAATAAGAACCACTGAAAATTACTGTATTTTCTGCGGAGAACATATCTGTTAATGCGAGTTCGAGTCTCGGCTGAGGTTCCAAGTTTTGTGGACAATTTGACATCAATAGCTATATCATACCATTGAAAATTGTTACATTTTTCAAGAATTCAATCAGAAAATGAACATCTTTCGAGCTTCAACATCAAACAGTACACCGAGTGCCAAGCATGCCAAGCATTATAGAGATTGACGATAACGAGTTCTTAAATTCCCTCTCAACTATCTCTTCAAGTGAGTCACTCACGAAGCATGCTAGTTTTTCGTTGGACAATCTCAATAATACTTTGAAAATGAGCTTACTTATTTAGTGCACCTAATTTACATGTTCCAAGATTGAAAACTTAGTTTTTATTGACAAACAAGCCCTCAATAATTTCGGTTGATAGAATAGTTTAGTGAGGTCAATATTTAACTATATCGCTTTATTCTACTTGTTGATAATTTTTTTTTTCGGAAAAGCCCTCATTCAATTTTGAGGCAATTTCAATAACTTACGAATTTATATCAGAGGCGAGAAGTTTGTTGTAGAATGACTGATTGGGAAGTCGTATTTGTAAATTCGTTGCCTCATGAACAACTCGTATTGGAATTAAGCCGTAAATTACTGAAAACTAAAGCAGTACAATATTTGTTTATTTCACATATTGATTTTTTATGTAACAGAGAATGTTATTTCCGCAAAGTACAGTACGAAAATAAACAGATTATAGCACTGCTGTCTTTACATTTTTTGCTGACTTTAAACAGTCAAACATTCCACGAAAT
>KN716204.1:242272-271098 GCA_000816705.1 Dictyocaulus viviparus | reverse complement strand
CAATATTTAACTATATCGCTTCATTCTACTTGTTGATAATTTTTTTTTCGAAAAAGCCCTCATTCAATTTTGAGGCAATTTCAATAACTTACGAATTTATATCAGAGGCGAGAAGTTTGTTGTAGAATGACTGATTGGGAAGTCGTATTTGTAAATTCGTTGCCTCATGAACAACTCGTATTGGAATTAAGCCGTAAATTACTGAAAACTAAAGCAGTACAATATTTTGTTTATTTCACATATTGATTTTTTATGTAACAGAGAATGTTATTTCCGCAAAGTACAGTACGAAAATAAACAAAGATTATGACACTGCTGTGTTTACATTTTTTGCTGACTTTAAACAGTCAAAGATTCCACGAAATACCATTAATATTGAAATGAATCAATGGCATATTGACCAGTGGAAGAATATTCTGTGCTTTGAGGTTGAGGTTGCTTTCAACTTTGAAGGATTTTTTTCATCTTCACCTCATTAGCTCCAGTCAATATTGACGGCACATTAGGCGAAGACAATGTGCGCAACTTAGCCGTTCCTTACATGCGATGCTTTGTTAAGCTGCTAGAAATCCGCTTTAAAATGAGCGGGTACACCTCCATTCCTTAGATAGAAGCATCATACAAACTGAGGTTGCCTTTAAATTCAGGTTTCCTCAAATTTGTAAAAATACTGGCTAGTCACAACTTCATAGTGCGGTTTTTTCTGGGTGTTGCACAGTTCGCCATAACTGTTGACAAAAGTGATTTGAGTTACACATCTTTCGGTTTTCGAGTTTTCAGGGAAAAATATAGCTAGAAACGAAATAGAAAAGAAAATTTAGGCATGAGAAAGGAAAAATAAGCATAAAAACGAGAGACAAAGAGAAGACAAAAGAAAATTTTCATTGGCATCGATTCATCCTTGTAGGGTGGCACCAAGCACTCGACATCACTGTGATGACGTCGAGATCTGCATGTAAATCTGGATAGTTTTACCTAAGTGAGGGTAACTTTTCCTCTAAATTTATACTAGGACTATTACATCGAACCTCAAAAGATGGAGGATCTGGTGAGCCATATTACAATATTGAACGGTTCCGGGTAACAATACAGTACTTTCTACCACTGCTTTACGACAAATACAAAACGCCAAATACGTTGAGCATTTATTGGACTCGTTTCTGAGATCTTTATGGAGGATCAGCACCATGAAATTATTTCACCACCAGACTTATTGTTGTTTGCTTGCAGTATTAAACAAATGTATCATGATATCGTTATTATTATACCAATACTATAGGTGAGTTGAAGTGATAAGAAATGTTACATCGTTACGAGGGATTACCGTCGGTCTAACGCCGCTTTCAAGCTAATCAAGTGCTCCATCCTCTCTGAGGTATGTGAGTCATTTGCATGAAATGAATCGATAAATAGCACTGTTATGATAAGGATTGGTCATCGTAATTAATTATAGGATGCTAATTTAGTTTTAATAAAACCTTATGACTTTAATCTTCGGATACCTTGTTATTTTTCTTAGAGCTGAAAAATCTTCGTGATGACCAATCACTCCCTCTACAGCTTCATTAAATGACTCAAATATCAGTATAATAATTCTACCGTATTACCATCAATTATGAGAAAAAATTACCTGTAATAATTGCGATTAAGCTGATTATGTAGAATAATTTAATTCTGAACACTTTCAAATATAACATCGCTATAATCCGGAATAATTTTACATCATTCGCGTTTTTCTGTAAGTAATTTCATTCTGTGATCTATATAAATCAATAAATATTTCAATATATTACATCAAATCGTATCACTAAGGTATCACAAAGAAAAGCGATAAATTTCGTTAGCACATCAGAAATGAAAAACAAACAAACACAACCGTTTCTAAGCACCAATAAAATGTTGCACTTTTCTAGTGATTACAGCTGACCTCTCTTACCCTCAGAATAACTCAAAATTTTAGCTGAGAGAGTGTTTTTATTCTCATCAGCGTGTATGAAAGCTTAATAAGGTAAATCTTATCAGTACGATACGGTTCAAAGGTTATCACTATTTCTATTGTTTCTATTAAAGTATTGAATAAACATTTTTTGTCATTTTTTAGAGTAGATCATAACGGACTACATTATTTCAAAGAAAGTTTCCTCACCAAACGCATCGAAACTTCTGAGCGATGTTACTGTTCGGTAATGATCTTGTCGCAAAAAAATTAGTCGCAAAATTTGGAGCCTCAAGCGAGACTCAACGTTCATTGACGTCCCTGCCTGAGGTTCCAAGTTTTTGCGACTAACTCAACATGCTTACCGATATTAGAACATCATTGTAACTCATCATAGTTGACTGAAACTACAAAACACTATGATGATCATTTAGCGGAACTTAAAATACGCGGTCATATTTTCGATTTTATCCCATTCTACAAATCTTGCAACGTTTTGTAAAGTACCCGAGAGTTGTGTCAAAATCCAAAACACGTCAAGGCTTTTGAGAACTACTCACAGGACGCCTAAAAGAACGACTTATAGACGAAAAAGCTCTAAAGTTGAGTTCATGAGGATATAAACGTCCTACTAGGTGATTATTTAGAAGATGGGCGGACGTGTTTGAGGGTGACGTGGACACAAAAAGTTGCTGTGGCTGGCAATACGAGTGAAAACGAGCATCCACGTAACCACGAAACAAAATATCAAGGAGAAAGCTAATTAGAATTGAACAGCTTCAATTTTTTTGTTCGATATATTCAACTGCTCAATTCTAAAAAGTGGCTAAAAATCGTCATAGCATTTTTATTTATTATCAACTATGATAGGTTATAATAATGTTCTAACATCCCAAATCATGCTGAGGTTGTCACAAAACTTGAAATCTCAGGCGAGACTCGAACCCGCACCCACAAATATCCGGTCTCTTGTGCTTATCCACTAAACTATCGATGCCCTTCACTCATTGATCATTGTAATCTATCACAGTTGATAAAAAATAGAAATACAAAGGCGATTATAAATATATGTCGCATTATCCCGTAACTATCAGTTTAATGAGGTGTAATGAAGATTGAGGTTTACCAGATGGAACCCGTTGACGAGTTGTTGCTGATAGGAAACTCACTTTGAAATAAGTGAAGCAGCGAAAATAACAATATGCTGATGGGAATAGCCGCCGATTCAATGGAAAACAAAAACTGTTACGAGCTAAACGTGAGCGCGTATCAGTGAGGTAGTAAGGGTTTTTATAATACGTGGCATCGGGTGAGTGCGCACTAATTCAAGCAGCACTTTCTACGCAAGCCGAGTTTTTCAAAATTTAGGATTTTGTGGACTGGTAGATTGACTAATGCTTACTTGACAAAACGTTATAGTCTTAAGTCAATATATAACTTCTAAGAAAAAGAAAAGCTCCAAGAAGAAGAAGAAGACAAATGTCTGCCAACTTATTGGTGATAGATTACACTAAAACTTAATCTTTTTCTAAGATAAAATAAGATAAGCTTTGGCTATGACCAATCGTTGTTGCGTGATGCGGCTACTAATTACTCCTCATGATGATGTCCTAGAGGTGATAGAATGCGACCCCTTTCTAATGAATGAATGAGACTCGAGTTGATCGCTCTTTATCAATCTAATGCTATTCCTCTCAGCCAAATCTCTCTGGTATTAATCTACTGACTCGAAGAGGTGGCGGGTGTGGTGGACCGAGGAGCTGCCGCGAACCTGGTCCGGTCTTGTGTATTACTGCACCTTTACCGCTGCACCATCACATGTGTGTCTAGTAGCAATTGGTTTTTGCTTTGGTTTTTTCTCACTTTATGCAAATTTATAGATGTTGTCGTAGAAGACTTTCTTTGGCTGATTAATTTCACGAAAAAAATATTATTAAGCAGTTAAGCAAAATGAAGAGTTCGTAGTTCTGTAAAGGATTATAGTCGAATTAACACTAATACGTCATTGATTCATAGGATGAATCATCCAATAACCCATTATCAGACATTCATCGATCGATATTTTCTATTTCTATCACATAATTACGTCACCAATCCCTCCTTTTAATGTCACTCTTTTCTCATAGTGGGATATAAAAATTACTGATAAAAGCAGCTTTTTTCTTATCTTTGAAGGTTAGAAAATATCTTATGATCTACTAGTTAGTACTTATTCAGTTCAACTATAATGAAATTTCAAAAACAAATCCTTGTTATCCATGTAATATTCCTCATACGCTTACCTTTATTTTGATCTCATTGAGGTGATTTGAAGTAGTGAAGACTTCTAATAATAAGCATAATGTTTCGTTTTAAAAAAAAATTCCAATAATTTGTCCAATAAAGCATGATCAAACATTTATCGATCGATATTTTTCTTATTTTATTTGCTTTCTTTATTGATTTTTTCTACTACTTCTTAGTTTACATCGATTATACAATACGTGTCTTGAAAACAGTGGTTGTAAATAAATCTGAGTTAAATAAGACAGGTAATTTAATGCTTACCTCACTCTCTTTTATTGCTAGTTCTCTTTTACTATACCAATACCGATAATGAGTGATTGACTAATGATACATAGTGTGTTTTTGTAAAAGGATTAATAATAAGATAAGATAAGCTTCCACGTTAATCGATCACTGCAAGATGATACTGCACGTTTGTATTCAACGTGATTTCTTGAAGGTGTTCAAGTCTCGTACAATGACTTGAGTCCATTTTGTCAATCCACGGTTACTGTTCTTCTCCAGATCTCTCTGGCATCAATTTGCCGACCTCAAAGGAATGACGGACTTCATAGGCGTGGCTGCGAACTTGTGTACACTTGTTCAGGTCTGTACACCTTCACCACAAAGCCACGCGAATATTGTCATGTTTTGTGAAACAATGAAGAATAACGATTGTCAATATGAAAGATTAATTACTAAACTTATTCAGAACAAGCTAATTAAATAAACTTCGCGTGTTGAAACCAGTTTTCAATGACGTTTGATCTGATACTTTAATCTCTTGCGCGAATTCAATCAATAGATTTTTTTTTCACACTTGTCGCTCAGGGAAGAGGGTTTTTTGATCGTCCGGCTTAGATTTGTCACTCAAACAATACCATCAGATAGTATCACCTCATTCATAGAGCATAGTACAATTTCCATTTTTGGTTGCATTTATAATAGAGGGAATTCTTTTAATGCTGTATCAACATGTGCTTCATAAAGAAGCGTCAATTGTGGTTGGAACTGTTCGGTCATCCGGACGAGTCCAAACGTGCTTAATTTTACTCAGAGGCGAAACGGGATTTCTTCATCCTTTCGGACACGGAGTTGGGTATGAGAATCAGATGAGAGTATAACTTCATAGTCAAGACACCAAGTAGTTCAGATTAATTTGTTTAATCCTCTCTAAGCTTTGCGATAAGGTTGAATGCCTCAGTGATAACACAGAACTTGATCGAGGACAATGCTTTATCCCTTTACCGATTTATATTTGCGCACCATTACAAAGTGTATTTCGGACACGAAATCAGCAAATTCTTCGTATTCTTTTGTTCAGTGATTTCACATTGAACAAAAAAAAACATTTACTTATTCAAATAAATGCACATGAACAGAAGCTCGTTCTTCACAAGCATTTAAACTAACAAAGTTCACTTCGTGAGGTAGATTCCTACACTCGCCCAATCTGATAGCATTTCAAACTCCATATTGTGACATTATTTGGCGATGCTCATCATCTTCAACTTCCACTCTTGTTATTAACAAGTTTATCTGAACTGATAAGATTTCTGTATCTTTTACTCGGTAAGATTCCTTAGGCGTCTGTCTAACACAACATAAAGTCTACCATTTTCCTTCTGTAATCTTTCTGAGCCTTCAGTATCTTGTGATGTGCTCGTTCGCCTAATTTTTCGTTGTTGTATTATTGTTGTCTTGTTGAAGGTTTCATTATCCAAGCTTCGAATTCTCTACTGAAGCAATCAAGGAAGGTCCTTCTGACAAATCACTCAAACCGAGCATCATTGCCCCAAGCAATACATGTAGAAGCATATTAATTGACTACTAAAAACAGTAGGTGGTATGATGATCGGCAATGTAATGTTGCCACAGCAACAATACATTCTACTTTATTAAAACCGCGATAGATTAAATGTAGAAATTTTCAACATCAGTATAACGTTCTTATTTGGAAGTATTTAGTTTTTGAATAAATTAGTTTGTTCGTTTTCCTCACATTTTTCTTTTTTTTACTTCACATCAGATTTACCGTATCCGTCGATACTCCTCACAACAATGACAATCTGTTATAGTGAGTAATAGAAGAAATAAATTTGAATTTTTAAGTTCTGCCGCCAACTCGGCATAATTGGAGAAAAAATTTGGTTCTACAATGATAATATCAACAAATTTTCTCTCTGTTTAACAGCTAACAAGTTAAGAAAAATGACAAAAAGTCACTCCTTATTTCCTCAAAAAGTGTTGAGGAATGTTCATATTACTAAGAAATGAGTGGAATTTTTTTTGTTAATAATCTAACATATACTTATTACAAATTTTTTCACAATATCTTACGGTTTTGAACTGGTCACAAAACATCAAATGAGCTTGTGCTGGTAACATATCATCGTCAGGAATCGATTAAACCTCGAGAGGTCGCATAACTAGGACCTCTGTACTGCAATAGGTATCGGACTGACGGGAACCCCAGATGCTAGTGCGACCTTCACCTGAGGTTCAAGGTTTTGTGGCAAACATAGGAACGTGGGACATTAATACTGTATCACTAGAACCCATCCTAGTTGATAAAAAACAAAAACAATTACTCTGAATAATTCACAATGGTTATCCAATCATGAGGAAAATTAATGAGAACGTTGGCAGTAATATCCAGAGGAACGTCGTTTATCGTCATATCAGGTTAATAAAGTCAGTACGGTAAAGGTACTTTCCAACTCATATGATTGAAAATTATATTGTAATTGAATATTGATTTCAATAAAGTATTTCGTTTGCAAATAAAAAAAGTACTCAAATCCTAAAGATCCTCAAGATTTTCCTCCTCGAGTGGCAAACAATATTGGAAATGAAAAACAAGTCTTCTTTCATAGTAGGACTATTATCGTTCTTATTGTGATGTCAATTCATAAATATTGATCTTATGTAATTCAAGAGAAAATTCATTAAGATTTTGATATTCATAGAAAAAACTGGGCATCTTAAAGAAGTGGAGGATGACAAAAGTTGGGGAAGTGAAGAAGAAGAAAAGTCGGGAAGTGACGCAGAAGTAACATGACGAACTCATGCCTCAAAGCGAGGATAATGCAATGAATAAGCACAACAGGCATTAGATATCTCTGGATCATGAGGAGCTGATGAACAGAAAATATTCGTAAAAAGATGATTATAGGAGATGGATAAGATGGATAAGACGAAAAAAAAAGACTTAACCGGAACATTCCTCGAAAATAAGGTAAATCGTCCTGAGGTTCAACAAAAAGATTCCATATAATTCGGCAATGAAATAAATAGAATCAGAAATAAGCAACTTGTTTGAAATAGTGTAAAAGCGATGAGGAATAGAGATCAAAAAACGCGTTACGAGGAAAATCTCACAAAGATGCAGTGCACAATCTGCTAATATTTTCTTCTTATCAGTGAGCTTATATTGAATGGTGATCGGTTATCATTTGAAGTACTTTAAAGTATTCCATACACTTATCACCATTCCCAAATGATTTTGACGACTCTAATTTATTAATAATTGACGTCATTGACTCTATATTGACCTCTCTGATTATTAGTGCATATTTAAAGCCCTCTTTATAGAATTTCACTTCGAAGATTTATTCTTGTTCATATGAAATTATAAGCGAGTTTACAACTCTGACGCTGTACTTGAAATCCTTCAGAAACTTTACGACCTCTCAAGATTTTGTTGTAAGCATTTTGAATGGAAAAAACATTAAAAACGCAGTTGATAAACAAATAAGTAGGAGGTGAATAAAATTTACAATAATAACAAATATATGCATTTCTGCAAGTCGTTGCATCGGTAATAACAATGTGAACAGCAAAATTGCAGTAACACAAGCTCCCAGAAGACGTGCCATAAACGAGGACCGAAGACGTGTCGCGACATCAACGTCACCACTCGACGACGTCGACGTTGCCACGGAAACATCACGACGTAGCAAATTATCAGGATATCGAAAATACCTGAGAAAAAAAATGAGCATTTGAAATTTTCCATTTCAGTACCCCTTGGACAGGATAGGAACTCATGAGTATTCCAAACCACAGCAAAATTTTAAATATTGATCTTCTCATTTCGGATCTCGATATGTCACTACCATTTTTTTGTTATGGAAGTAAAAAAAGCACGGCTTTTGTTCTGGAATGTGTCAGTTCTTATTTTGAATAAGGAATTTGTAATTTTTACTCTATTTGGCATGTTAGGCTCGTAGTGGTGCAGTGGTGGAGGTGTCACATAGTGAGGTATTATGAGGACCATATCGTAATTTACACATCTCGTTAAACGAAACGAAACGAAACTATTGAAGTGATGAAAAGACCATAAAAACATTCAATACTCTTGAAATCATCATTTCTGCTTCACGTCACGAAACAGGTAGAAGGCTAAACATATTTGGCACGAGGTAATCACGTATTCTAATTGATACGTTGGTATTACGCTCGTCGAAATGTCATAAGCTTAAAACATGTACGTACCATATCAACATCTTCATTAGCTAGCAATTTTACTTAACCAATCAATAATCGATTATCGATTTTTTGGACGTATTTCGAACGATAATTTGCCGATAAACGTTTCAACATTCATGATACCTGTCGAGCTCCCAAATAATACTTCAAACATTACCGCATCTTAAGAGACCACGAATTCTTGTATTGGAGAACTTAACTACGAAAAAAACCAAAAGCAAACTCTTCTGAACATTCCATTCATGTCGACTATTGGGTACATAACTGTCCTCTTCCACTTTTAAAGTTGGAAAATATTTAACAATAAGTAAAATTTGATGAAGTTGAAAATTAAGCATGAAATGGAGTTACCACAGAACCAGTCTACTTCCCGATTTCGTCTACCACACCTCACAAGCTTAATTAAATCAATGAATTGAAGATAATACTCGCTTATGCAGAAGAATTCAACAACAGCTATAAACTGCACAATGAGTGATGACTTTTATAAAAATGAGGTATGAGGAATTATAACTAGTAATTACATAAAAGTTGAGACTATCAAGCATATCATAGACTTCTTCATACCGAAGAACCAGATAAATTACAAATCTTCCACCTATGAGTCATACTATTCCAGATGAACTTTCTACTTAATGGCACTATGTTCCTTGTACGAAATTCTATCTCTGATTCTGAACTATTTCATCGGAGACGTGATTAGATGATTTGAAAAACTCCTACTATGATGCCTTCTATTTGCCACACTGCACCTGTGATCAACCATATCCTATTATGGTTGAAACGATAGACTCTAACGATATGTGATTGAATGCCTAAATTTTTGATGGAAACCCTCGAATGGGACAGTGAAACGAATAGAAGCTATAATGTTCCTCAAACTCACTTCAACAATACATACAAAACAACTGTGAATACTGCAGCTAATTCGATATGCGAATGTGGTGGCCAGAAACGTTGCATTTTCGGTAGACGATCAATGTCAGCTCGAAACGCATTCCAATTCCGTAAAGGAGAAGCTTTGAACATCTGAAATATATCGAATAACTAACCATATCGCTCTTTACTATTATTAGATTGAATGGATCATTTGATGAAGCTGTGGTAAAGTAGGATGACCAATACCCAAGGGATCTAAAACCAGATAGCTGAACGATCACGTTTCACATTTTTCTCAACGACTACATGAACACTACTTTTTCGAAATTATAAAAAATTACAGGGATCATATGCAGAACACATATAGGCCGATGCCTCACAACTGGAAAGACATCTAATTTTTATCATTTTTGCCAAAAGCGATATGTAAATGAAAATGACTTTGGGCTGTTGTCAATTCAAATGTTTGTACAATACCGCTTGCAATACAATTTATCTTTTTAAATGTTTCAATTCCATATACTACGTTTGCTGTTCCTTTTTTTTGGTTTTTTTTTTATTCAGCTCATACTTTGCCAGGGGTGCAGTGGTGGAGGTGCCACAGTGAAACGCAAGCCCGAATCAGTTTACGGCCGCCCCCGAGACCAACCAAGCACGCATTTCTCTGGGGCCGGTGAACTGATACCAAAGTAATTTGGGTAAGGTAATTAACAGTGACTTGGTGAAGAATGGCCAACTCAAGTCACTGTATAAACCAGACACGCATTCCACCACCACAATATCACGTTGAACACGAATGCGTTGGCGCATCCCGCCACAAAGGATTCATCAACGCCAAAGTTTATTTATCTATCTCATATACTTTACATTCAACACTTACAGAGAACACAACAGAACACTTATGTGTGATGTAATAATGTTTTGCTCACTATCTGATAGCGATCACTATCTGATAGCTCTTAATAGCCGCATTTTCCGCAGCACCTATTCAAAATACACCAGTTTATTTTAGTACGGCTTTAACATACGCTTGAATAAAAACATAGAATATTTACGAATCAACAAAATGAGCAATACACAAATAGGTACAGCCCACAAATGAACAATTAAAATAGAGACCCTTTCGACAACATCAATGAATCATAATGCATGCAAATGTCGTAGACAAATGACTTTGAATTAAGGATTTCTATAATATTGATGACGGGCGTTGACGCTTTGGTGGAGGTGCCACAGTGATACGCAGGCCCAAATCAGCTTCGCGGCCACCTTCAGGGCCAAATAAGCTAGCCATCCTTACTAAGTCGGTAAACTGATACCAGAGAAATCTGGGTGAGATTAACAGCGGTGACTTGACCCAACGACCTCCACTATATGATGTTTAACAGAAATGTGTAGATAGGGATGTAAATAGGACTGATCAACTTCAAAGGTTTTCTTAAGCTAATATGATATCGGTAGTGGCAATACAGCTGTAGTCGAGAAATAGCTGCTACAGACCGATCGCCTTCAATACGTTATCCATGCTAAGGTGAAAAAGTATTGCTAAGTATATAAGTAAGTAGCTTGTAGAAGTATGCAACATTACAAGTTAGTTTGCTGACTACTGGGTGATAGGAATCAAGGTAATCAATCAGCTTTTTAACTTCATAGACTAATTATCATAAAATGAAATAGACTTCATCCAGTAAACCTACACTATCCAGGAATGATCCAAGATTTTTATTGAAGATAGCTTGCGATAGATAGAAATTAATGACGATGGCCAGTGTTAGTCGCATTGTGATCTCTAACGCATAAACAGGTCGAATTTCCGAAATTGACATCATCAGTTTCCTCGATTTTTCCATGATGATCCTCAAAACAATTTGCCTAAATATTATAAATTATATGGATAGAAATGATATAGGAGTTTTCCGTAAGAACTTCCGTTTCTTGTGAATTTCAAACTTCCAACAACATATTCTATATCTCCAAGAACAAAATTAACCTCTGCATTTACTAGACTATCTTGGATTCTTTCGCTACAACAATTACACGAGGTTTCTATACAATATCTATTGATTTTTTTTGGCGATAGCTGCTTATATGAGATCTTCTGGCGGTTTTTTTTTTTGTTGCGGAAAAGACATTTATTGACAAAAAAAGGAGAAATGGAGATATTTTCTGTATCTTCTGGAGATCTGTTTGTCATTAATTTACATATCAATTTTTGCATGGGTTACACTAGTTACCAATGTGCATCAGAACTTCTCAGACGACTTTGCCGTTCGAGGAACACTACATGCATCGGCTTTTGTGCAGAACCATTCACTTCGCCTTTTCTGTTCGAAAGTTTGAGGAATCAACGTGAAGTTATCAACACCTCAACAGCGTCTATTATCAGCCAACAAATCATCAATTTATCGATAACGTAACTTCTTGGCGTGATTGTCGAACTGCATGGATCAGTCAAGATGATTCCGGTTAAATTAACCATAAGTCATATTTGTAAATTGGCTGGCAACACGAAAAGAAGCTGTCTAGACGTCAACACTTTGCCAAATTGTAAACATTAGGACTGACTAAATTGAAAAAATATGCTTGTAGATTCTAACCAAAACGTGAACACAATGTTCACCTGAAAGTCTGGTGAGGTAGAACAGCTTTTTTCAATGTCAGATGTCGAAGAAATTCAAATAAGAAGATCGAAACACATATTTACCCTATCACAGTGAATGAATCGAAGAAATGAAATAGTGTTGATCGTGTTCGACATGTTTTATTCACTTCTGTCACCTACAATCTCTTTATGTTTCCGATGACGTGAGGCTTCATCTAATAGAACACAAGAAACAAAAAGTTTATTATTGTATTTGTACTAGCAACGGTTTATTTTTTCACGAATTATATGCAGGAATGTTATAAACCTCAGTGAAATATCATGAGATCACACGATATCAACACTTTCCACATAAACAAAAAGCAGTTGATGAACTGAGGGCGAAGACTAATTGCAGAAGTCTTTCACAATAAGGTGTCGTTTTTGAGTTCAGAAAAGCATTCACGTGAGAGAGAGTGACAGAAATTTCTCAACAGGAATCCTGCTACTTTGTTACGGCATCGTCTTCTGTTTTAATGGACTGGATTGGATAAGGTGATATTGAAACAATGAGGTCGTTCGATGTTACTTATGAAGACGTCGAGGAACGTACTCGACTATACGAAGTGGTAAGATCTCCTTCAGGTATCAAGAATCAACAGAGAATAAATTATAGAAGACACTTTCTAAGACGAATGGGTTTATTCCAGCTATTGTATTCTTTGAAATACAATACAATTTCATATGTATTTAGTCATGAGTATTTCATATGTATCAGTCATTATATGTACGGTAATAATCACACAAAAATAAAGCTTAAAAGCTTTCCAGGATAACAAGTCATGATAGTATTTGAAAACAAATAGCATTGTGGTGAAAAAATCCATGAAATTGAGTTCACCACTCACTCACTGCATTGAGTTAAAGTATTCATTGTACTTACGTACCGCAATCTTACATATTACATTAGGAACTCATCTAGATTGCTCACTCATCACGTTAATTTGAATATGTAACAATATTGAAAATAATTCTAAATGATCATGACTTATATCCTAACGACAATTGATGGACGGAATATGTAATTCACATTCTAAATAATATCAATTCGATTACCACGTTTCTTCAGGAGAACGAGGAAGGAACAATACGTTAGGAATCAAGAAGTAGAATAGATCATATTACTTCAGAAGCATTTATGTATTTCATTATTGCGTTCGAAACATCATAGTCAAATTCTGAAGAGTTTTACTAGAGCTGATCCGAAAAACTTAACGCTAAACATTCTATTAGTTGTACATTGGTTTGTTGTAAACAAAAACTATAAGATCATTAGACACACAATGTAACCGCAACCATAGTGAGCTGCAAAAACATTCTCTTATCGATTTGAATAAAAAATAAAATAATGTAAATAAGAATTGGTATCGAATATGTGATGAAATGAGCCTGACATAGATTTCCCGCAATCATCGATTAACTCAACCTTGACCTTGAAAATTACGAATGTTCAAAGCACAATAATGGATTCGTGGAGATCACTTTCTACAACATGTTCTCATACCCGTTTATCGAAAATTATTGATTGTTAGCATCTTGATCTATATAAGGAGATAAAATGATTGATTGAATCAACTTTCTTATAAGCGCTAACAATTTGTCTTTCGATATCCTCATCGAAAAGTGAATCGTGTATTACTGCTGATTCTTAAACGCTCTTGCTCTCGAGTACCAAACAAATCCACCTCAATGTCATCTTGAGTTTGTTCGTTTTTCCTAAATGCGACCTGTATTAACTGACCTCTGCCCGTTCACATATGTTCATATCACTGATCTACTTTGTAAACAGATCTATCGTATAACTCCCGATCCAAACACATATTTTAAAAATCCCGCCGCTCCATTCGAACTCAATCAGTTCGATTTCTACAATTGAATTAACAATATGAAATGTTAGTTTGCAGAAACGCTTCCATCTAGGACCTGCTGACCGAAATGTATCCATAGAGCAATGCTGACGTTAACGACATTATGCTTGAAGACGGAAACACATTATTGTTGAGGTGTGTAACTGTTTGAAGAGCTACTGTTAGTGAAAATAGTTTTCTTAAACTACATTTCAGTCGCGTTCAATAGAAATCGTCCTACTTTAAATTAGGGTTTTATTTCTGTGGAACTTTACAAGTTATGAGTCCTCAACTTATTTCGGCTTTATTCCCCGTTTGGTTGGGAAATACTCTTTATCTATATCTGCTTTCGGTCGAACAAACAAAATGGCGGAAATAAAAAGTGGTTAAAACATGTTTGTTTGTTTCAACTCAACAAACTTTTTTCACATATGAGTTCTTCGTTGGAGACCATTATTACTGAGCGCTTGTTTTCATGCTAAAGAAATTTATCCAACAATATTTCAACGAGGACTGTATACAGAAAAAACTAAGCACTAAAATATTAGAAGGGTTAAGCACGTAGAGGTGGAATTAACACTTTGCTGTTTCACAGAGAAAGGAAAATGAATGTTTCGACCTCAACCGTCTTTTCATTTTCGGTCTAGCTAGAATGTCCGCACCTCAGGAGGTACATGATTCTTTTGACGAAAGCTTCAGCCTGTAAGTGTACAACTGGATTTTCAAATATTGTTTTATTCAAGATAAATTTATGATTATCAGACACTCACAAGATAGTTCTTCCTGTGTTCGGAAAAGGCCGGCTGAGGAGATTGATAGTGGTAATGTTGGAAAAAGCATAATACCATATTTTATTTTTCATTTCATCATTAACAGTTTAACAAGAACAACTTTTAAACAAATAGGGAAGCTAATAACATTTGAAGATGTAGTATAGTTCTAGGTTATCTTTCCATTTGTACTAACCTTTTCCTGCCAAGTATTATACCATGTGTCACATTTGAAGGGAATTCTCATTCGGCATTTAATTTTCTTGGATTCCACACTGCCGGTTTGAAGCGGGAAATCAAAGTTAGCGAAGAGGCGCTAAAACAGGCGAGAACTTGTCTATCTTCTGCATTAGAAGCAGATTCAGATGAAAGGAGGAAAATGTGAGCTGTATGATGATATCCTTCTTCATAATTATTCTATCTTTTCTTTCACAAAATTAGCTTCATATAGATGTTTTACTTGTTGTGGGTATGATTACCAAACGAATTATAGTGCATAGTTTTCTGTTCTTGTTACTATTATTGGGTTTAATAAGGTGGCAGTTACATCAGACTCAAACAAACTTAAATAAAATTACATTACATAAAATCCTTAATGAAGATGACCTGTTTATAAGAATTACTTGTTATTGCATTGTTATTTAGTGCAGTTAGCGTATCAGATGCTGAAAATCGGGATCCTTCAGAACCGTACATGATGTGCACGACGTCAGGCATAAAAACGTACTGACGTTTTCTTAGATTTTTTGCTTTTTTTAAAGTGTTTAATTATTTACGACTTCTCAGTTTTGAAACTAATTTCGATGTTTGAGTCGTAGTAATTTTTCAAACGTTTATTTCGAATTTATAACGATTTGAGGGTGCCAAACTCACTCACACGTTCTGCTTTCCAAAGCGCTTTCGTATCGCCCGTTATTCGCAACTCCACACGGTTAGTTTATATGAAGTAAGTTCAGTTGTATCTTACACAATTCTACATAATAGTGTTGTTAATATGATTTCTCGCGTTGTTCTTCCATCTTTATCGTGAAGTGGGCCTCTTTCTCTATAAAACAAAATGACAAAGCTCTATGTTTCTGCTTCTAATTTTCATTCTTATGTGATCTTTCTAGATTCAACGATATAACATATTCCATACAAATACATACTTCTACATTCAAAGTTAATGATGCAATTAAGGATGTATAGTGGATTGAGAATCTGTTTTCGAAAATGTCGAGTATTCTTAAGCCATGTTTGAAGTCGTGAAGCTTTCACAACAAACTTCTTACTTATGTCATTCTTTCATTCGTAGAACTACAGGAAATTGATAAGCTCTGATCTATTGAGACATTTGTCTTTTTATATTGTGTCGTTCGGAGTTATAGCTTGTATTCAGAAGGTGCCGCAGAGCAACGTGAATTTGTATCTGCGTCTAGGTAGTCCAAGTATTATTAGCAGTCGATAGAGAGATACTATAATAATCTTGGAGTATAGTAACCATTGATATGATATAGAATGGTTACATTATTTCATTATTATATATAACATGTAGGCATTAACCTCTACGATAGCACGATGAAAAGAAATTCGTGGCGCATCCAATAAATGCTTTTATGTGTCATAAACTTCAGATAGGCTATTCTCTTTCTATTTAAGTTTTTTTGCGGAAAAGATATTTACAAATGTTTGTTACATAAGATTGCAGACCTGCTCCAACAATATCAGGTACAGATGTCGTATGCCTGACGAACAGATACTCAAAAGGTCTGTTTAGCTCATACTTTTAATAAACTATTTGTTTTTATTGGTTGGTAACCATTGCTTTTCTTTTTCAATGAGTTTGTGATACTCAAATTATTTTTATGTTCTTATTGCTTGAAAACTAAAAGCAGTATGTTTATTTTGAGATTGTTGTACGTCATCTATGTCTCCAAATGCTAGTATACAGTTGATCTCAAATGATAAGAATGCAGTCGCTAGAAAGGAAGTGCGTGTCTTACTCAGAACGTTAAATGCTTTTTTATAAATGATGAGTCTTCATGTGATTGGGGAACAAGTATTACATTTTGGATGAAATTACCAATCTTTTCAAGACGTCCTCTCGTATCACCTGTATCCGTGACTTGCGAACTTGTCGATCATCTACAGTTGGTGAGTCTTATATTTGAAGTTCCTGGTGAATATCACCTTTCCTTTACTGCTATATTGTTGCCTTCAGATTTTCTCGCTATCATTGTTGGAAATACGGCGTCTTACCCAAACAGCGTTCATGGTACTCAACTTTTGAAGGTAGTAATTTTTAAAATTTCTTCAGTGTTATTCCTCTATGACACTTGTCTCGTATAGAATTTTTGGGAAATCAGTATTGATTGATTTGGAAATAAAATAATATTTCTTCATAAAGAAAACATCTTTCATGCTTTATTCCCTATAATAATCATGCTGTGTGGAAAAATACCTTTCACACGCCCCATCTTTACTTCCTAATTTGAGTTTGCTAATATGTGAAAATGACAACATCATACATAGCCTTTTCTTTTGTCTTTTTAATTTTTTTCAAAATTCAAAATTAGTGACAGTGTTAAAAAGACCACTGAAACCTCTTTGTTACTAGACCAAATGTGTTTGACATCTGATTAGTAATTTCCTGACTTTAATTTATATTCTTTTGACTTTTTGACACACCTGCTGTTTAGGGGAATTTTTCAAAGTGTGTTTCTCAAATCCATTTTATTACACTGTATTTATCTGTTTTGGAACTTCTCTCACATATATTTTCGTCGGACTTAGATTTCGAATCCCTGAGCTTTGACGTGGTAGGATTGTGACCATTTCAATAAGTCTCATGCAAGAATGTCGATGATGTGTCAATGTGAAGTTCCCACAAATTTCCAAAGATTCAAACCTGAAATAGTTCGAGTGTTTTTGTAGCGCACACTATGAATTTTCATAGGTGGCTGATCGATATGGCGAATCTATTACTATAGAAGTATTATCACGTTCCATTTCGTCCGATATTACGCCAGGTGTCGTAATTTCGATTGATGATGCACTTCTCAAGTGTACTGAAGGTTAAATTTATAATGTAATTCTTTTTATATTTGGTTTCGTTTTGTAACTTCGTTTTTTTAGAAGAAATGAGACTCATAGTTAATGAGACAAGTTTTGTGGAATTAGAACCGAGTGATCCGGAAGCGGAGTGTCTTCATCGTTTATTCTCTACTGGTTTATTTGATAACGATGTTTCGGAGGATGCATTTACATGTGCAGAACATTTGGAGAAGTACGTAAAATGATAAATTAGAGTATTTTTTTTCAGTTGACCATTCAAAACTTCGGGTGATTGGCCGACTCAGTGAATATCCTGGAGAAGTTTCGTCCATTATGGCTAGAATTTGTACTATTGATTCAGAATCCATTGTTTATCTAGGGTTAGTTCTTATCTTATGATGTTTACTCAAAAGTTAAATTCTTCCTTATATTCTGTTGTTTTGGATGCACTTCTTGCAAGAAGTCTATCACGCTCACCTCTAAAGCCGCTGTCCTCTGTCATCATTGTCAGAATAGAAAAGCGCGCTATTTCTACTCTCTGTCTGTAAGTTCTAAGCCACCTCCATACATGGAGACAACGATTCTGCCTCTTGCGCGTTCAGCACTGATTTTTCAGATGGAGTTGGCTGACTTCAGCGGAATAATAGCTGTTAAGGTAACTGATAATGCCGCTGAAAAACTCATCGGTAAACCTGCTGGAGGAATGGTAAAATTAGAAAAAGCTATTATACAAAAAAGGTCTGTTTATTATTTAGTAGGATTTTGAATAATTTGGTGTAGGTTGCTGTAAAGTGTATTATTTTCATTGGATTAATGAAGTGTGATAAATGCCGGAAAGCATGGACTTCAGGTTGTCATCACTTTATTTCCGACCCATGCTGTTTCGTATTTCTGAAAAGGAGTCCATGTGGATTGTGGACGCTTGGAAACAACTGGATATTTGTAAATTTGTACCATTCTTGAGAAATGTTGCTAAACAAAAAGGGTATAAATAGAAGATTTTGCTGGTATCAGTAGCGTATTTGTTGAATACTCTGTATATCCCAGGCTTTTTGTTTTATTTTTTCTACATAAGCAAGTTTATTGAATAACTTCTTATCTTCTATTCCCTTGAAACGCAAACGGGGTTTTGTCCTTTCTTATATCATTCTATTGTTATGCATCATGTATTCGCCACATTCTGTTAGAACTTTTTGTGAGGTTTCTGTGTGCTCGGAAACAGTCTTGTTTTGTTTTTGTAATTTCGTTTACTTGATTGCACTCTTTTAATGCATGGTGTGTCAACAACCTGTGTAAAATTATGTTGTATTTCATTTCATAATTGTTCAATACCGAGCAGTTTTTTCAACTATTTCTATTTTTTTTACTTAATAAATGTATATAATTCTTCCAACAGACTTCAGATGGTAAATATTAGTTGAAACGACATTGTTATTTTACTAAATACCTTGTATTCTGTAAAGGCTCTAGCTTTTGTTTTCTATCATGATTTTGAGGTAACATTTAGGACCCAAGTTATACTAAATGTCGAGAAAGAAAAAGCATGGAGGACATGGCCATTCGCATGATGAAGGTGGATGTTGTAATCATAACCAAGATGTAAGCCTGCACGGAGAAGGATCTTCAGACCAGAACAGCGTCGGACACGATGCCGATATGCAGCAAGTAGGCAGTTTGCTCGTGTTTGTGTTAAAATACCCTTTTCATTAAACAAAAAGACTTAAAAAATTTTGCTACTTCTACTTTTTGTGTTGAGATAGGAGGAAGTGATTTCGAAATTGACTATTACCGCTTCAGTAAATGTTAAAAGCAAATAATGAGTTTAATGGATTACTAAGTTATTAATTTTTACGTACTAGATAGCGAAGTTAGCTGAGCAACTTCAACGTGTCGGATTTGACATGTCTCAACTTGAAAGTGGAACATCGAAAATACGAGAGGCTAAAGTGCGGTTTGCTTTGTGTAATATGTTTCCAATGCTTTTACTCTTCTTATTGTTTTCTTTCTAATCATTTTTTGTTTAATTATAGCATAAGAACTTCGCATTTTGGAGTACTCAGCCTGTACCACAATTCGGTTGGTATTAATTATATATTATTGTCTTTTCCAAAATAACCTAAGAATATGTTTTTAGACGACGAGAAAGTTGAAGACGAAAATACCTACATAGAACCCGATGTACCTCTCGATAAGGTATTGGTTTCAAATATGTATACATTTCTTTGGAAATGTTTTGTTGTTCTACAGATTCGACCGGAGCCTTATTCTCTACCAGAGTCATTCGTTTGGAGCGATGTAGACCTTAATAATGAAAAACAGCTACAGGTTCAATTTTACTTATTACTGGACAAAGAGAGAAACTTGATTTTTTTTCCGCTCAGGAGTTATACACTCTTCTCACGGAGAACTATGTTGAAGATGATGATAACATGTTCCGCTTTGATTACTCTTCCGCTTTTTTGAAATGGTTAGTTCCGCATGTGTGTATTTTTTTTCCGGGTACTTTTTCTGTTAGAGGTTTAACTTTGCATTGTGTTGAAAGTTTTGGGGGCTAGTTAGGGTTAGAGACATTGAGCAAAATTTTTGGAACAGTGGTGTACTGAAAGGTAGAATTATATCTTCCCTAGTATGACATTCTTCCTAAGTATGAATAGGCTTTTGTCATTTTTGAAATTCTTTGACGGGGTTTTTTTTGAATTCGTCCATTCCTTAAGATTCGATCAACAGTGCCATGCCTAGTAGAGGTGAATGCATTATGTAATTAATTGCATTAGTTTATGCATAATTTGAAATTAGCGACTATTGTTTAAGTCAGTGCAGTCTTACATTCTCTGATATGTCTAGTACCTTTTTACCTGCCCATGAAGGGTACAAGTCTGGTTAGCCGGAGGGATTTGAGCCAGTGACTAAGCAAGTATCTGTTAGCACTTTCAACTTTTGTGACGTATACGCCTAGTCTATTAATTGATCTACTCTTATTATGAAATTCCTTTACTTTTTTTGAGTGGATTTCTAGGGCTGTTCAAATGCCAGGGTGGCTTCCGCAGTGGCATTGTGGAGTGCGAGCTAAGCATAGTGGCCGCTTGCTGGCTTTTATTGCTGCTGTTCCACAAAAGATCCGAGTATATGATAAAGAAAGACCAATGGTGGAAATAAATTTTTTGTGTGTACATAAGAAACTGAGGTGAATTACGTAAATTGTGATGCTATGTTTCTAACGATTGTTTTTATAATTGTATTAGAATTTCATTACGTAATTTTAGATCAAAAAGGGTAGCACCAGTACTCATTCGTGAAATCACAAGACGTGTGAATCAACAAAAGATCTTTCAAGCCGTCTATACTGCTGGAGTTGTTATTCCTAGACCAGTCGGAATATGCAGGTAAGAAATATGATTGTGTAACTCGTAATTATTTCCGAGTTTACAAAGTGCTTATTTACGGTTACATAGATCGTTCAGATATTGGCATCGTTCTCTCAACCCAAAAAAGCTTATTGACGTTCGGTTCTCACATCTGTCTGCAAAAATGACAATGGCTCGTACGATTAAGTTATATAGACTTCCTGAAGTGAGTCAGTTACAGTTACTAAGTCATTATCGCTAAGGTCAACTTATATTCTTTCTTTGCGTTGGGTTGTTCAACCAAGCCGGTTAGTATTGCTATATCGAGTTTTATGTTATGAAAATTTTCTCATCAGTCAGAAAATTCTGATGGTTAATCCTGCTCCTAGATGGACGGTGTAAAGTTCTTTCATTGGAAATTCGATTTTATGAAATGTAATCAAATTTAACATTTCTGCGCTGCGTCAATTTTTGCACATAGAACAATATAAAATTCATCTTCATTTACATTTTCCATTGCAATCAAGATATGGATCTTGATTGTTTTAGAAACACAGAAAAAATTTTATTCATAGTTTCATAGTGTTTGTTCAGCGTATGTTGCTTCATTCATTGTTTTCAAAACGCATAAAACCAACTTTTTTCCATCCAAAGTATTGTTGAAATTATTTTTTTAGTTTTTCAAAGCTTTTCTTTTAACTGTCAAATCTTTGCTGTTGCTCTACAAATATGATCGAAGTGGTCTTTCTTAGTAGCACTCGACTTCTACTTTAGTCAAAGTTATCATGTCTACTATTAAAATTTTCGGTAGCAAGGGCCTCGGTGATGTTATCTGTCAGCACGGGAGACCACACATCTGTAAGTAAGTGTTCTAGTCTCGCCCTAGGTTCGGAGTTTATTGGCCATCTTAGCACAACTACGAACAGCATAATATCATTGCAAAACAAAATAAAATTACGAATTATTATTTGGTTAAGGAGATCGACTGATCTGCAATATGATAAACATCAAAACCATTAATTTGCAGTCATCAATTGGGCAATGATTGTGTATCTTAAAAAGAATGCAACTGGGAATAAAAGCAATAGGTGCGGTCAATCTTAACCTGGTTGTAGTATTCAAAATTTTTTCTATCGCAGAAGTTGCTTGAAGCTCGTTTTCGAGCCGAGCTCGTTGACGAAAGCGATTTTTTAAGTGATTGTCCTGCCAATGTGAGGTTGACATCCAAAGTTCGTAGAGCTTTTATCGTAGCACCTGACCTAGTGGCTCGCGATCGAATAGGTGGTATTGTGTCGCCAGAATAAGTCTAAATGCAGTGCTACTTACATTGCGCAGTAATATTGTGCAACACATCAATACCGTAAAATAGAAAAAAACTACATAAAAGTGGTGTGAACGTAGTGATAGGATAAGTTGAAGGATCCTTCTTTTAAGCAACATTGTTTTGGTGGCGGCTATATAATTAGGATTTGATGCCTAAACAACCATAGGTGATTCAACACCAGCTCGCAAATGCGACCTTGTTAGTTGGTCGTCAACGATATAATTACGATTAAGGTCATTCGTTATGCAGAACTTTTAAAAATCGTTGGTAGTTATTAATAGAACGCAAGCTTTGTTATTGCCTTATTGACACATTTTTAGTATTTGTACAATATTTATGACGTATTGTTTTGAATAATGAATTATCCCATTCCCCCATTTTGTTATGTTGGGATTCATTCAATTCATCATCAATTGTTTCCATAAAGACACCGGCAACTAGTGGTTTGCGGCCATTGGGAAAAAAGGATGTTCCATCAGCGTGGAAACTGCTGTCAGAGTACCTGAAACAGTTCTCTCTTGCCCCGGTATTTACAAAGGAAGAATTCGAGCATGTATTTACTCCTATTGATGGTGTTGTATACACTTATGTGGTTGAGGTTAGTTGAAGATCACAAGAGTATAGTCTGTTTCGTTTGCTCACTATTATTCATCTTACTATAGTCTTTTTGAAGGTAGGTGGAAAAGTGACTGATATGCTGTCGTTTTATTCATTGCCGTCATCGGTAATGCATCATCCAACGCACAAAAGTATCCGAGCAGTTTATTCGTTTTACAATGTGGCCACAACAGTTCCATTTAAACAACTCATGAACGACGCTCTCATATTCGCTCAAAAGGTAGGTTTTCATTCAACACGTAGTTTTGTTAAGTACGATCTACTGTTTTTTGTGTGCTATTATAGAGTTGAAGTAGTTTGAATAGAGTTCCACCAATACCTTATTAACGAAATGGGAAACCTTTGGTAATCTTCTAGACGTTGTATATCAACGTGGAGATAGGAGTACTATGTGAAATTCGACAAAACTCTACTTTAGCGAAATCTGATATGAATATATATCTCTGACGGTTTCAGTTAGGTTTCGATGTTTTCAATGCACTGGATCTAATGGAGAATGCTTCGATTTTGGAGGAACTAAAGTTTGGTATTGGTGATGGAAATTTGCAGTACTATCTTTATAATTGGAGATGTCCAGAAATGAAACCAGAACAAATCGGACTTGTGTTACAGTAGGAAGACAGGTTTGGTTCTTCCATACTGCTGCTGCAACAGAATACTCTACATATGGTTTCTCATATTTTCGTTCAAATTTGAGGTCGGCTTGGTCTTCAGAATGTTCTATTCATGGATTCCAGTGGCCATTCTATTCTGTTGTATATTAATGCATTACTGTTAATAACTTTTGTTATTTATATCCGGTTTAATTGCTCCGGTTAGCGCATGGTTGTATTATTAGCAATCATGCAGAAATAAGATGTGAACCCGTGTTTTAATTCTTGTCTGTACTACAAAGAAGTTTTATTGTAGTGACGCAATTATTGATTATAACGCCATTTAGGTCACTATTTTAGCATTTCTTCACGTAATTTTCAGGTCTTATATCACTTTAAGGACTGAAAAATGACTAGTTATTGTATGCGATATGTTTTTTTTAACTGTTTGGTTCCTAATTTATAGTTGTAAGGACTATTTTCAATTGTATCATGACATATGGTAAGAATGATCTGTGCTGTGCCATGGTTGGATTTTATTCATCGTTTTTTAAATACATGGACTTTATTATGTTTCTTACTACTTTGATACAATTTTCGCCTTCTCCAAAAATTCATGAAGTAGAGAGCTCAGTTCAGTACATGCCGTATTTATAAAACAGAATCTTGCAAATGATCTTTTTCAAACAAACGCTCGGATATGATTGGTACGCACAACCGTCGTTATAACTTTAAACGAGTATTTTTAAGAGCGCGACGCTCAATGTAGGATGTAGGACACAATGAAATACTTGGAAAACGATAGCAATTTCTTGCCCATTGGTTCTACGCCTCTAAGATTGAGCAGTATCAATTTGTTGAGCTTCTTTTTTGAGTTGCCTGCTATTATGTGAGGTGTTTTACAATCGATGTGTTCGAACATCTTTACACTTTCGAATGTGTCCACTTCTGAGCAGGTCTACTGAAAGGCATTATTGACGTTTTCGCACCTACTTTATCATTAACTTTCACGCTTTTCATATTATTCATAGCGATGAGCTCATTTAGTACTAGATAAGAATGTTTTTCTACGCCAATATTCTTATAATTGGTGTATTTATTCTTACTGTTATTATAAGTGCTGAAAAAAATTCGTTATTTCTATTTGTATTGTTATTGTTTTTCTTGCTTAGTCATTATCATTCTTGCAAAATACTCAAGTTCTGAAGAATATGATTATAATTGTTTCCTCTTGCTACTTTATTCATGTAGTTTGATGGTAGTTTAATCTCTACTGTCAGTCGTTCAGAAGGCTAAGTAAACGATAAATTAAGTACTTTAGAACACTGAGACTACTAAATTGCAACCGCTTCTAGTTACGACGAGGGTCGATTGAGTGTCGTATTGAACAGTGGCACCTCATTTCCTACATAACCACTTATACAAATTCTTTGTTTGCTAATGGCGATATTTATGCTCTGTGGCCACATTGTTTTTTCATCATCAACTAAAAACTCGTAATATGTAACGGTGGCAGTAACGTGGTGAAAGAACGTTGGTTTCTTGCTGTGATATATTCGAATTATTTTAATTGTCATCAAATTCTTCGGTGAATTGTAATTTGACGAGTCATTAATGAAGTTTTTTTTTGAGTTCGAAAAATATCCACAATGACTAGCAATTTTTTTGAGTTGGTTATAAAGCGCGATTTGGAGCCTACGATGATGTCACGAGAATCGTAAATGTTCTAATTTTTTAACAGATAGTAATATATTTATATTGTTAACAGCTACTTGTTGTATGATTTTACATAAGGTAAGAAGTTATGGTAATCTGACAGATGTACGAATCTCCGTCGTGTGAAACGCTTGTTAGGCAACGAAAGAATGCCCAGTACACAGAATCTACGTACTTCAAGTAATTTAGTGAAGTAAAAGTAGATAGGTGGTGAAAAGGTAGAACACTAGGCCTGTGAAATCGGGTGAAGAAGTGATTCGCACCTAACAATTCAAATACTGGATTTCTTTGAAATGAAAAGAAGCATATCTTGGATATCACAGAATTTGTTAATATAAGCACATTAATGTGAGTGGTATTTAGATCTTAACGTAAAGTATGTTCATCTTCTGAATCTGTTGATGTGACAAGGACGATTTTGGAGATGGTGTGAAAAATTCCACGAAGCTATACGAACGTGCTAGCCATATGTATATTGCAATTCGAGAAATAGCTGAAATGTACAGATGATACCGATGAAAACATAGTTGAAATTCGATAGTAGCGATGTTTTGCTGTGTGCAAATCTATTTCTAAGATCAGTATGTGAACGATTTCCCTTCTAGATAGACTGTCGGCTAATGACGCTAATTAGGATGAGTTGACAAGTATGAGTCAAAGAAGTGAAGAAGCTTGAATTGTGTACATTAGAGTACGGTGTAGTTCTAGATTTTGTTTATGCTCATGCACTATGAAGTATGCCAGTAAATGTCTGTACTTATTTCTCGATATACAACTAATGATGTAAATGTGATGAGGAAGCAAAGATATTTCTCGTTTTCGAAATTGAGTTAAGGCATTTCCAATACAGATTCTACATCGTGTACTTGGTCGAAATGAACGGTGTTCTTAGAAATTCATTGTATAGCGAAGTCATTACAAAAAAGCGATCCAGTCTTGTTATACGAGGCTGAAAGCTGCATTGATTTCTATTAACATCGAAGAAGATTTTGCTTACAATTTTTTTGTTATGAAATTATGCGTCCTTTAAGTAAGAATGACGAATCTTGAATGATTCTATTTCACTAAACGATAACATGAACACAATCAAGTTACAAAACATTCGTTTAAATCTTCTTCACGTTTTAGTTTTGAATACATATATTGAGGTTAGAAGGTATATAAGGCAATAAGTCTTGACGTTGATCAATCTCATTAACATGCGATATCGTCTTCATTGTGACTTCGTAGAGGTTATAAACACCATTTCGATCTACGAAATACCACAATGTAGCCAGTCAAGATCATGTTAGTGTTGCACATTCTCTTAGCTTAATCTGAACACGAGCCACTGCACTCGAAGCACAACATCCTTAACTATTGCAATGCATTTGAGTTCGTCTGTTGAGTAGTTTATTATGAGACATCTAACAATTATTTCTGATAGTTTCTAAGAAATGGTCGCTTGAGGTAAATGTATAGACAAGATGCAAACATTCAGGCACCTCCGCGATATTGATCAATCAAAAATTATCCGTTTGCTATTATGAAACGTGTTTTCCAGCGAGTTATTTTCGCTTCAAAGATTGTTTAAGCACCATGCTTTCTTTTCCCGAATCTTAGCAAAATCCAGCTCTTCAGAATGTGATTATTTCCGTCTGCCTCATATTCAATAGAATGGAACTGCAGACTTTGTTAATATGCTCGATCGTAGTGTGCAAGTAAAACGTGTTTACCTCATCTCAATTTGAGGGTACGTATGAACTAACAACGATGTCAGCAAACACTTTAGAGATATGGAAAACTTGGTTATGTTTGAAAAAATTTCATATAGTGCATAAAATGAGTTCCACTGGCGTAACTTTCAGTACAACAGAAAAAATACGTGGAATAAAGGTGTGATTGAGTATGGATTTGAATCGGATCACTAATTTCTTCAAGTTTCTATATATTTTTATCCAATCGATCAAAGGAAGTGATAATACGTGGAGCGATGCTTTAGCTTAAATTGCTTCTTAAAAGCATTTGTTTACAGCTTAATTCAAAATCAATACGACGAAACCTTAGAGAAAGAGGTGGGTCTATTATCTTTTTGCATAGGTTGTACTTCATTAAATAATAATCATTCTTACACGTATACATTTCAAATTGAGGAATAATTTCACGAATGAGGAAGTAGAGAAATCAAAACATTTCATTCAATCAATCGATTCCTGCCATATAAACATACCAAACAATCCACAATTGAGTGAGTGTTATGTATTTAATGAGTTCCTGTTAATGACGATTTTGAATCTCTCTCTTCTGATATCGATTATTTCATTAAATCTCTTCCTAACAAAAAACTAGACGGATGTTTATAGTCGTTCAGCTATAATTCTTCTTGTAAACAACAATAACAACTAAAAGAGAAAGAAACAAGAAGTAAATTTTCCACTTCTGATAGAAGATATGGAAAAATGTTACCCGTTTTCAACCATTCCATGAGTTTGTATGTGTGACAATAAACAGTCAGCTTACATCTCATCACTCATACAACGTTGATTTTTTTTTCTAACAAATTCACCTAATTTCAGATGGTGAGTTACGATATTGGCCATCGGCTGTAAGGATCGAAGCCGCTCTAGAGCTCGTCATGATTGTTGTGACAGTACAATAAAATCGAAATAAAGTTTCTCATAGAATAAAGTTGTTTCGCTGTATGTCCCTCGTGTTGTAAGCCTTCGGCATAAGCGAGGACAATGAAATCAACACGATCAGAACAAAACGATATTTTTGATGAGTCAAATATCACTTTTCTAACTCGTAATTATTCTAAATTATAAGGAAATTTTTTTTTCTTAGTTTATTTTCTATATTAAATCTGAATCTGAAACGTGTTCTTCTTCGACATACGATTTGATAATATCTGAAAAATACTCATGCCCTCTTCAAAAAATGTAACATGAGTCAAATAGTTTCTATGTAATTTTTTTTTCTGAATCACCCTCTTTGTTTCCGATTTGAATAAAACCGGAAGCTTTCAGTGAGATGTTTCGCTGTTTGTGCAAGCTTTTATTCAAGCTTTTTCCATAGTTTCATATTTTATTGATTTCCGAGCAATTCCTAATCGTTATGATTGTAGGTGAGGAGGGCAAATCCATTTGAGGTGATTTAAAGACATTTCTTTAGAGTTAGTATTGCTTTTGTGTTAGACGGATTGACTATTCTATGAAATCTGAATAGAACAAAATCAATTCAACATTTTTAAAAACATCTTAATAGAGATTCTTTATAGGAAAGAAATGTGTTGTCGATTGAGCCGCATGTATTCCATGGCTATAAGGACACAAAAAATGGAAAAAGAAACAACAAATAATGAATGGAAAAAAAAATTGGGTTAGGAATTTT
>KN716204.1:202087-220968 GCA_000816705.1 Dictyocaulus viviparus | reverse complement strand
AGCAGGTTGTTGCTATTCATCATCATCTTCACGTGTTACGCCTCCTTCATCGCATTCAATCTCAACTCCATCAACACACTCACGATTTATTGACGGGTTTAAGAAGAGGACACGCTTGGGTTCTACAAATCCAGCAGTTCATGGGCTGGACGTTCTTGATATGGGTAAGCGGAGAAATTCCATATGCTTTACTAGATTGTCAGATTATCCTTTTTCTGTCATAGTTGAAGTCACGTAGTTTTATTTTTCCTCCATTAGGCAATATGACTAATTTCTTACTAAGTGTCTTTCAGACATCGGTTTCCCGCCAGTTTGCTCACCACCACCAGAAGTAACTTCATCTGCGTCAGATGTAGGAAGACGTGAACGATTTCGAAGAAGAACTGTATCTGATGCCGCACACACTGGGTTAACTTTCAGTGGTAATGGAACAAATAGGTGAGCACGTTTTTTTCTCTTCAATTATTTGTCCCAGTTTATTCATTATTTTAAACACTACTTTTTTTTTCTAGGTTTCAAAATTTCAAACATTTTGAATTTTTGGTTGTTTTGTGCATAATATTACTGAGTAGGCGCAATTCGGGAGTGCTCGTCATTTTTCCAAATTCATCTTCAACACACAACGATTACCTGCACTCTACTACTGCTGCTCCTGTTGGGAAACGTTCACTGTCTTTTTTTGGCGGATCAGTCACGTCAAACAGTTTTGAAGGTCATTTTTTTCATTATTTTTTTCCAAAACGGCATCATTTACGCTTAATTCATCCTGGCTTTTCTAAAGTTCGTCTTGCTTCTTGACATTTTTGTTTTTTTTAGAACCAGAACATTGATCTTGGGATTATTAAGCCAATATAAATTTCAATGACATAAGGAAATACATAGAAAGTATTCCTTTTTTCTGCAATTAATGATCATCTCAACTTGATGTCTCATTCACATCTCTTACATTTTTGTTCTATGTATGTCTTTATTTCTTTAAAAGAGCTCAGATTCAGAAAAAGGAATTATTGCATTTTTGCAGCAGTGAAGTAGGATAGCCTTTTCTTTTATTTTTGTTTTTCGTTCCTTTAATTAATTTTTTTCTTTCATTTGTTAGAAATAGATTGTCTTAGTTTTCTTTATATAATAGGCCCCTATGAATAGAATAGGCCCTCCTAATGCGGTAACATATGATGATAGAGGGTCGATCCATTGACATGCTCACCATTTCTTTAAAACTCTACATAGTTGATTATTAGTCAGAACTTTCTGTTGTATTTATATTTATCCTATATTTTTCCCGTATACTTTAGCTACTTTCTTCATTATCGTCACTTACGATGGTTTAATGGTTTCGATTCCTAATCTATTATTTATCAATTGTTTATCATGCTATAAATAATGTGCACTATGAAAGTGGGTTTAATAATTCCATGAACATCTGGTTGCTAAAATCAGATTTTGAGTCATTAAGTTCAATTTTTTAAGATATATAGTATTCTGCCGCTTTGATTTTATTCTTTCTTTGTTTGTTGAGCATCATTCTGGTTGCGTCATATAAATTTCTTAAAATGAAAAGGCAAAAATGGCTGTTACCTCTTACGTATTATAAAGTGGTCATGAGTTGTGGTAACTCATGCTCGAGCTTACAAAGATTCGTGCAATAGTTGTGTAAGTTTTGGAAATGAAGGAAAAAAAATTGAGTGAATATTCTCATGCGAAAGTTCGCTATTAACTTTATGTTCTAGATGTGGGAACATTTTATATTAGCGTGAAATCGCTCTCTATTTTCATTCCGACAAACAAAGCTTTCAATCTGTTTTGAGTTCAGATAGATTCGAGTGGACAGGGAGGACAGATTTAAGAAGGTTTTTGCTAGAGTCTAAATAGACATCCAATCATCTCAACAATTTCATACAATTTATAAGCCAACAGGAAACTTCTGCCTTTTTTTTGGATTACAACAAAATACAAAGTTTTCTTGTACTACTTTTTTTCTGTTAATTATGGTAGGTTATAATGATATTCTTATATTCGTAATAATGCTGAGTCAGTCGCAAAACTTTGATCTTCAAGCGAGAACAATTTTTTTTTCTTCCTTTAAATTTAATTTAAAAATATAATTGTTATTACTATTAACAAATTTCTGCCAACGTTACACAATTTTTATATCTATTTTAAAAAAATGTTTCATCTTTCAATGCTAAAATTCGAACTAGTATTTTCCTTACGATGTTTTCGTAAGTAGGCCACTTTTTCGTCGCCAGTTGTCCGATTCAAGAAGGGCCCAATTCATTTCTGAACAAGCAAAATTGTGTATGTGACAATTATCCAAATTCTCCTGGCCTAATCCATCTGCATCTATCTTGAATATTTCCACACCAACTCTATCTTCCGACTTTAGTTCGAAATTGTTTGGCGAATTGAATTTGGCTTTTCTGCGATATTCGATGTCAGAAGTGAATTCTCCTCCAACATTGTCTTAAGAACAATATTGTGTCGATCAAAGATGCTCGCCTAGAACGTGGCCTATGGAAGTTTGAAGTCATCTGTTCTAAACATTTTCAACAATCTTCTGCATGCGTTATCAGATGTTTTACGATTGCCAATTACTTTCAATTGTTTTCTTCATGTTTCTACAATATTTTCTCCATGTTGAAGTTTGTACTAAAACATAGTGGTATAATGAAATTTTTCAGTTGCCATGGGTACACTATGGCTTTTCGTTTATGACAATCGTGAATCATTCGTTCGTTTTAGTTAATTTGCTACGTCAGTACGTTTACATTAAGCAATGAAAATAGCCGGACATGCATCAAATAAACGTGTGCTTTCGTGTCGAAACATATTGTCATAGAAACGGACAGAACTTTTCGATAGAAGTGATATTTGAAATCGAATGCAGCACACATCTAACAGGCAACAGCTAGCGATCAGTGTCCAATATTTTTTCCCATTGAGAAGACATCTCATTGCTTACAGTGGAGTAGTGAAAAATTTCTAACTCGCTAAGAGCATTTTTCTGACCACAATATATTTTATTACAAATAGTAATTAATATTAATTTGCAATGTTTATGACTAAGAATTCACAATTCTAGTTCTGTCAAGAAAAGGTCTTGGCCTACAAAACAGGACTGTTTCTTCATTTTGTAGATCCTTCAATTTTTAAGATTGCAGCATGCTAATCATTGAGTTTTTAAAGATTTCTGGAATTAATAGTTACAATTTCACTTTATCGTTTAGGTTTTCTACCAATAGGATCTCGAAGTGGAGAACATGGTAGTCATTCATGTCCTCGTCATCCTCTCTATGTAGATACGCAGTTGGCAAACAGTGTAGGAGAAAAGCACCGAAGCCCAATTAGTAGTGGTGTGGATTTTGTACGTGGACGTTGTCGTACCACATCGGTTAGAACATTTATTTTCTATTTCTGATATGATTATGTTTTGAATTGAGGTCTATAAGGAAAAAATGAGTATACATGTTTTTAGCGAATCAAGGTTACTGTAGGTTGTTCAATGAACATGTGATCAGAGAGCTGAAAGAATCAAGTACGTCATTATCAGAATCAACCTGAAGAATGCCCACGAACCTCGATGTTAATACACATTATATATGACATATGAAAAGAATGTACAACTAAATTGAGAATTTGGCATTACCACAAGTTGATTTATCACATTAAAGTGGTTTTGTTAGCTTAGCTCTGAGCTGGAAGCGTGTCTAAAGCTTTTTAAAGCAAATTCTTAATAAATGTCGAGATATGTGTAGAACCTTTCGATGTTAATATGGAAGTTATTGGAATAAAATACAAGATAAGATAAGCTTTGGCATTGATCAATGCCTGCTACGGGATGCGTCTACGCAATCCTGACCAATGTAATATCGTGGGGGCGGTTGAATGCAAGCTTGGTCCACAAAATGATTTGAGTTGTCCACTCATCACCATGTCATTGCACTTCATAGTACCTAAACCCTCTGGTAGCAATTTAACTACTCCGGAGAAATGACGAGCTTGATAGACGTCGGGGAGCTACCGTAAACCTGATTTTTGTCTGCGTGTCATTGTGGGATTTCCACAGTGGTGCGCATCCAGTCGTATTTATAATTTAGTAAGTCTGCGTTTCAAGTATCAGTAATCAATTCCGCATTTCTTTGATCCAAATATCCGCTCAGTAAAGAAGTGGGGGCGTAGCGGCGCAGTGGTGGAGGTGCCACAGCGACACGCAGGCCCGAATCAGCTCGTGTTCCTCCTTTCCCGGGCCGACAAATCCCATTTCCCTCTGGGGTCAGTAAATTGGTAGCAGAACAATTTTAGTAAGTTAACTAGCACTAAACTGATGTAGATTGGTAATCTCAAGTACCTATATAGACTTGGCTCGTATTCAGCCACCTCCGCGATACCATCGTTGAACCCGAATGCGTAGACGCCTCCAGCCACAATGATTGATCAATACTGAAGCTTATCTTATCTGAAGAAGGAAATAATACGACTAAACTGAGAAAGGAAGTCAGCTAAAAGAAGCTGAATGCTCAACCTAAACATAAAATTACAAACTTTCTTTTCATTGCAAAATTGATATGTTCGGAAACACGAGTTTTTAATGTAATCTCCCTATATAGTGTGACACTTTAGTTTAATTTTTGATTGGTCTCAAAATGAATAACAGTTGTTATACGACTCGTATACGTATGCGTTTTTGTGTTGTTTTATGTGCCCACCCTTTCTATTACGAATTGTGTCACTGTACGGTGTTTTGATAAGTAGATCATTTTAATTATTCAGAGATAAGCTAAATAAATTTTAGCATTAACGAATCATTGTCATGGAGTGCGCCTACGCATTCTTGTTCAACGTAATATCATAGAGGTGTTTGAATGCGAGCCTGGTCCATACGGTGATTTGAGTTCATCATTCTTTATCAAGTCTGTGTTGCTAGGTTTACTTAGATTTCTCTGGTACCAATTTATTTGATAGGCCTTGGGCAACGGCAAACCTTTATAGTGGTTTAGTAGCAAAAGATCTGCTCATTCTTCTGCAATCTATGGGATATAAAACAGTTCAAGAGATCAAAAAGTATAGTGTACCTTGTCAACGTGATTACTTGAAACTGCCGGATGTAAAATGCTATCAAGAAGTTATGCTAAATTTTGGAGACGTCAAAATTTAAGAAATATTAATATCTTTTTCTTCTTGCTTTTTTGTATTGTATGATGCTTTGGCAAATGCTTGCAAATGCCAAAATGAATATTAGATTGTTTGGAAATTAGTGTAATTCTAAAATGTTTTTCTCAAGTGGCATGCTTATCTTTGATCGTATCTAAATAGTTTAATTCAAGTTTTTGCAGACTATGTGAATTTTTTTCTGCATCATCTTCATCTGTTTAGTTTTTAGCGTTCCTTTAAGTGTATATGAAAGGTTTGGCAAGTATGATGAATATTGCAGATCTGTAGTTTATCTAGTTCAACTATTGTAAAGTCAGTACTGTGATATATAGTAGATAGCCATTATGGAAAAATTTTGGTCCTCTTATGATGACTGCTGAAATGATAACGTTGCGGTTTTTGGTTGCTTTCATTCATATATCGATAGTACTATTCCGCCATAATAGTTTCACTCGAATTTAGAGTGCTATGATAGACAAACTGTAGTACGCCATACGGGCAACAAAATCTTTCAGTTTAATGTTGGCTGCGGAAAGTGCTACGCAGCTTCTCGGTTCAATCCCTGAATTTTTTGCTAGTGATTATCACGGAGTACTTGCTTCTATTCGACCAACGATAGTGCAAAAAAAAACGGGTCTGGATATGTAGAAGACTAGTGATCGATATTTTAACTCTTTTTTTAAACATTCTATTGATCATTGGATGAGTACCAGTCTTACTACATATCCCACTGTTTGTACTATAATGGTGAAAATTTGTGCAGCATACATTTGTCGATCTTTTTGAACTTTATATTATTATTTAGATGCTTGGAATTAGTTGGTATGCTTACAGTGAGATCGTGTAATTTACCAATAGCTGCAAAAGGTTCGCCAAATTCATAAAATTAGAATGCGTTATGATAAAATTGTCGAAAATCATTAAGTACTGTGTGGTCGTTGACAATCGCTTTTTTCCATATTCTAGTGTTTTGAGCCATTTGGGCTCTATGCTAGTTTTGCTTCGTGGGGAGAGGTTTGACAATATTATTGTTATCCCGGCTAAAATGCTGCTTGTATTATTATTTTAAAATAATATTACACTACCTGTAATTACGATAAGTTGGCTGCAAAACTCGGAACCTCATGCGGGACTCGAACAGATACCGCCTATTTGTAAGTGACAGTATATAGCACGGCAGATCTGTGAGGGTTCAAGTCCAGCATGACGTTCCGAGTTTTGCAGCCAACTCATCATAATTACAGATAGTGTAATATCATTGTGAAAAAATAATGCAATAGTGATTATTGTAAAATGAAAATATAAGTGATGATATCTGAATTTCGCGTTATCGCGTAATTATCAGCTTAACTGGATGCCATACCGATATTGGCTCGCTAAATCTTATCCTTTAACCAGTGAGTGCTGATAACATGACCACTTACTATCAGTAAAGCATTGAGTGGTTGTAGAGCGACGAACTCGGTAGTGCAATGGATAAGCACGACAGACCGAATGTCTATAAGTGCGAATTCAAGTCCAAAGATTTGCGGCGAATTTGGAATAATTACAGATAGTGGAATGCTAGTCTTCACACTAAAAAAAACAATTCATGTTATCCAGCTAACCGAGATTCGTCTCCAAACTACCTGTTATTGCGGTTATTTATCATTGCAACATTGCAAGAACTAAACTTATTCTTTAATTTTCCTAATAAATATTTACACACTTGATTGTGCTTTGTTGGTCCTAATAATATTGATAAGCGCAATCAAAGTCATTTTAAATATCCTAATATTTTAATGTTATTTGCTAACAAGTATTAAGAATACTATGATATCACGTCTACAGGATGATTTTTTCAGTTGAGCTTGTCAGGACGGGCAACACCTCCATCTCCTACACCGACGTCCGTATCAGCAAGGGCATCGGCGTCCATTGATGCAGGCGTTTCAACTTGTGAGTGGAAACCAAGACATATAAATTCAATGTATGATGGTACAATAGAAGATGATTACAAACAAGGCAGTTGAAATATTCGAGGAGAATGATTGAATAACTTAATATGTAGAGTTGAGGAAATTTTCAAATCTTGCCCTTCTTACACTTTCTTGTGATCTCTACCTTGATAATGCAGTTTGTTGAGCTAATTTAGTCCTATTATTAAGCGGCTATTCTTTTAAGCACTTTTTCATGATGAGGTTGTAGTGGTGACTATGAATACCTCTTTTTGTATTCCTCTCTAATATCAATCGATTCATCCATTATTGCTCTCGAAACATTTGACGTGGTTTGCTTCATACTTATTTCATTCTCAATTATAATATAGATTTCAATACTAGAAGTAAGTGTAGCTTTATAATGATTGAGAAATGTTATTTTTTATAATTCTGGAAAATCTTTACGCGCTGCTGGTTCTTTGAAATCTTTGAGCACAACATTTCCTTTAGGGTCTTCCTAATAAATAGGCTCTTTCTAATAGATAGGCTTTGGCGTTGATCAATTCTTGTGGCAGGATGCGCCTACGCTTTCGTGATCAACGTGATATTGTTGAGGCGATTGAATGCGAGCTGGTCTATACAGTGACTTGCGATGACCATTCTTCATCAAATCAGTACTAATTATCTTACCCAGATTCCTCTGGTACCAATTCACCTACCCCGGAGAAATGGTGGGCTTGGTAGACCTGGAGTGGAGTCGCGAACTGAATCGGGTTTCCATGTCACCGTGACACCTCTACCATTGCGTTACAGCTTCCTTTTCTTCATATTAGAATCTTAAAATAACAAATTACACGATTTGTTACGGAGTGTGTCTTGCTTTGCTCTTTTGCAGTATAATTTTGTCGAGAGTACAAAAATTCTTCGTTAGTAATCTGTTATTCTTCTCCAAAATAGTGATGGTAAGAGGGATGATTTTCAGCCAAGTAGGTAGTGTTTTGTACAACTATGTTTTGAATGATGGATGTGTTGGGCGGGTCTACAATGAAAATGCATCGTGTTCTTATTTCATTGGGATTCATCGTTTGTAGAAAGCATGAAAATTTGCATAATGAAATACTTTTCTGATTTTTGATGAAAGACCAAATATAGAGCAAAGAATAAGCATCTGTGAATTCTTCTCGGTAGGTTATTTTTACAATGACGTTCTTGTCTTTGAATCTAAATGGAATACTAGAGTTATGTCCGTTATTCGTGAGAGATTAGAAAACATACACAGCTGAGATTTTTGGGAAATCCATGTCATTGTATTATTTGAAATCCGGTCGCTTTTCATCGGTTTCATACCACTTGATTTAGGAATACTGGACTTCATTCTTCCCAACAACAATTCTCTTTCCATTTGAGTGTCGCTGTAGTATACTGGATGAAGCTGTTGTGTTAACTTATTGTGAATTAGTTTGAATGGCGTAAGCAAAAGTTCTCATAAGATTAGTTCCAAACCCATCTGATCCATAGAAATGTCCAGCTCTTGAGTTTGTTGGACGCTGCCAATGTCTTTCTATTTTGATACTTCTGAAATCTCTTCTCTCATGAAGGTGTAACAATTTATTGCATGAGTTATAAAATATTCTGTTCTGGGAATGATATATTTAGATTAGCGTTACGTAGCATTTATTACATTGTTAAGTTTATCCGTTGCATAAAATTAGAGGCAACGTAAAATCGTTTTTACACTTCGATTAGAAATGTATTCAGAAGAATCCGTGATGAATGTATATAGTCGTGCTTTAACCACAAAACTCATATTTATTAGCAGATATTGCCAAAAGAGACTAGAAACATTTTCAATTGATTTTTTAACCTATACAGTGAAGCTTTTGATACAAAATAGTGATAATCTTTTCAGCACCAGTATTTTCACCTGTACGTGGTAATTCTCGTTTGCATCTCTCACATATTTATCATCCTGGTATGCGTAGTCTTGATTCTGGTCTTGATCTAAGCTCGCCAACTATCGGACATCATGCGTTACTGATCAAGGAGGTATTTCTAATGGAATTCAATTTTTTTGTTTTACAGCTTTGATGTTTGTTCTTCTTTACGTAGTTACATTTCATGGTTTCAATTTTGTTTTATTGATTTGACAAAAATGGTGTCGAAGTGCCACGTCTTGATATCCCTAATTGGAAGGTTTTCTAATGTTTGAATTGCTGCGAGTTGATGACGTTTACCTAGAGGGCTATTTCATCTATTCAAAATTTTCCATACGAACCCTATAGGATTTACTCAAAAGGCTGTATTGCGGCTATCTATTCGTTCATGTTTCTTCTTTTATCAGTTTGTAAATAGTCATTATAGGAATTTTCTCATATTGATCACTATTTTGTTTATCAAATAATTTCCGGAATGTTACTGAAGAATTTTGAACTTTTTTCAATAAGCTGTTTTTCCATGCATCTGATCAAATTGGCTTCCAGTAGACTTTATTCAAGTCAGAAGGTATTTTCCATCTGCTGTTTTATTAGATACGCATGAAATTTTCTTAAACCAGCATCATTCTTCATCCATTGCAATATTATATTTTCGATAAAGCGTTTTTCTCATAAAATTTTCTAGTTGTGCTCTTTCGTTCATAAATTTGAGAGGTGAGGGAGGTCCATTCACCATCGTCACTTCATGTTCGCAATCGATCGCGTAGTGAGCGAGAGGGCGTTATGGGCCTTCCTCTTCTCCACAGTAGTTTTTTTTTTCAAAGCTAAAACCAATTTTCCTCCTCATTCTTATTCTGATCTTTGTTTTTTAATCTCAGGACACTACATTTAGATTCTAATTATGTTAGTACAATGTTCAAGCTATTCTAAAACTTTTATATTCTGATTTTCTCTTTCTCGCACTTCTAAACAATTTGCTATAATATCTGTCTAAATATATATTCAACATGATACCATAGACTTCAAGTAGATGATTAGTTGTAAGAAAACCATCAATTTTTTTATAATGCAAACAATCGTTGCTCTAGTTTTTTATTAAATAGAGTTTATTAATATGATTATTATAAAACTATTCTATGCGAGTGTTGCTTTATATGGTCAAATTTGGTAGTGGGAATAAGACATTATTCATCAGTTGTAAAGACGTAATTACCTAGGCTTTTGTGAGCAGCATTTGAGATCACTTCGTTCTTATCCTGTATCAATCAGGTGCAGATGGAATGGATTTTCTAGGATGTATTTGTTGGTGTACAAACTTCCGCATTTATAGTTTCATATAGTATTATATTCTCAAATATTTTGCTTGTCAATAGTTGTACTTTTCATCTGTGGCTACATTCAGTAGTGCTTGCTAATTTGTCGATATATTTGGCTTTTCACCTTCTCCTCCATAATATCACGCTCTGCTACAACTAACTTGTTATTAGCTGAAGGTGATGATGAAATAATATCTATAGGGCTTCTTCCGATCTGTCGGTTTCGATCTTGTCTTGATTTAAAATTAAATATCTGCATTATCGTTTTCTGATGGAGATCCATCAGGTTTAAAAGGATTTTTCATATCTATGTTACGTTTGATACAGTAACTCCATAGTTTCTCAAAGAACGTAATACAAGGATTCTTAGTTTGTGGGAAATTGAAAACGTCTTCATTACACATTATAGTTACTTTTATTTTTCATCATATACCTCTGGAATAAAAATTATACTAGATCAAATAAAATGTGTTTATTGTTTAAAGAAATTTCTTATTGGTTCCAACCAAAGCGTCATGAGGTTGTAGCAACCGTTGTCAGGAAATTAAGCCTTGTTAGCAACTGTTCGCACTGCTGACGTAATGGCAGCGTAAATTCTCTGCATTGCTACCTATTTTCTTTCGACTGATCTTCTTTGTTCTCCATTATGATCCAGGAGATTCAGATGCATTGTTAAATGCTGTCCTTTTGTATTTCTTCTTTTCTTTGTATTCTGTTAAAATAATATAACTAATTCTATTACAAATATACTTGCCGCCAGATTATCTGGCGAATGTCTATACGAGATCCCACGTGATTAATTGGTGGCCTAAATTTCATCTTCTTATTTTATGACAAATTTCAATCGATAGCTAAAGTCATATCATACAGCTAGTTATATAAACTATTAAATTATGTAGACATATTTATGAGTTGGAGATTGGGACAAAAATTTAGTTTTGTAAAAATCAAACATTGAAGTCAACTTCATAAACGTAATGTGAAGCTTTCCACGGTTTCTATTTGCCATAGGAGCTACGAGGTACGCGTCGTTTTGTGAATGTTTGCGAACTGCCTTTATTCTTTGTGTGGATTCTGATCGTTTTGCTAGCGGGGTGGCCAGGAGGACATTGTTGATAGAACGGGACGACACGGCAACGGGCCTCGATGCCGCTGCCATTTCGTCTATATCGATCAGAGGTGGCAGGATAAACCTTACCCATCCAATTTCAAAGATCGATAAAGAAAGAAAGAAATATAACTAATTTATAAGCGAGCTGATCAATAGTGATAGATTTTTTCTATGGGGAACGTTGCGCTGTTTTATGTGCTCATGATGAATTCATGAAATGACTTATTGTTATAATGATAATTAATATAAATTAATATATAAATATGAAAAATATAATATTAATATAGAAACGTTTATTTCTTTTCAGAATGCTCTGATATTTGGAAAAGTTTTTAGATTATTACTCTTCATTTCAATATAACAATGAATGGTAACCATTTCAAGTGACATCGTTATAGCATAAATGAGTTCACATCGTTCATTAACATCGTTATAGCATAAGTCGGAGAATTCAATATAGCTTTTTCACTTTTCTATTATTGTTTAAATAACTTTTGTTAGATCCTAGCATCTTGTTTGACAGATTTCCCTATCGTTTTGCAGTAACGGGGTCTCATCCTGAAGCTTCAAGTGTCTTAACAAGGCTTTATCTAGATTTACATTGTACTCCATGAATATTGCAGTTTCGGAACGCCTAAAAACTTTTGAAGTTTGGGTTCTTGAAGTTACTGAGTAAATAATGAAGTATATAAACAAATATCTCAACTTTTCACTTTTCGCCAAGAACTAATCAAAAAAGTCCTTTTTCGCTTGCATATCATCGGCGTTGCGCATATAACACAATTCAGTGCAATGTTGTTTGACGAAAAATGCTTCCGTTATATAACTCAATTTTTGATCTTTTCGTATTACATGGTAGTAGTGGAATTGAAGGAGTGTTCAAGTATTGTGTTGAGTTCGCAACTGTGACTCACAAAACTGCTTTGTTATGACTCGATCTGACACCTTGCACAGCTGTTTATTAACAAACAAATAGCTTTGGACAACGTGGGGTATGTCACGTATCCTCATGTGATGGGAATTATTGATTATCCTATTTTAAATGGTTTCCAACAGAATCTTCGGAATCAACTAGTCGTTGTTGGATTTATGCGATAAATGCGCTAACCAACTCCAACGGCATAAAATCGATTTCTATTCGATTAGCATTGAACATACGAGCGCAAAAAAAGGATGGCAGAGATGACCTTTCCAGCCTCATGGATTTGAATCAATATGGCTGACAAACAGACACTTGCAGCTTCGTTTGTATCTCTTTGAACTCGTTCTCCTCTAGTTCTGCAGTTTGTGGTTTATCTCGTCTTTAATGTCCAAGGTTATTTGCCAGATGTACCACCAAACCACCTGCTTTTAACTGATTTTTCTGAAACACCGCTTACCTGATTTTTCTATTTTCTTACGTTGTAAACAGTAAATTTGCAATATAAGAATGTAAAGTTTTTAAAGTTAAGTTGTTCATGATTCCTTATGCAGGCTTATTCTCTACTTTATTCATTCGTTAACAATGAGAATATTTCGGTTCTAATTAAGTTTCAATTTTTCCTCACGGTTCTACAATGGTGTGATGTTCTAATCTGTCAAACAACATTCGTTCGTCAGTCGTCATTAATTTCTTTTTTTATTTCCTTTATCGGAGATTGCTCTCCATTGCCCTAGCACTCATCTATGTCAACCTGTCTTTCTCATCTGTCTTCTTCGTATCATTTCAGCCCGTAAATTCGAGTCATAACTGAGCTCTAGCGATTGTAGTTGAGCTTTGAGAATTGAGAATTTCTGGTTGTTGACGCATTTCGCCTCAAGATTTTTTAAAGTTTCTTGTTGCTTTAACGCGCTTCATGAAATTTTCTAGTCGTAGAATATGTAGGTCGTGCAAAGCACCAATAACAATAACAACAATAGATGAGATAAATAATATCATCACGAAATATTTTAAGTACTATCGAAATCATGAAAACGTATAGTTAATGTTTTTCATGTAAATTCGTTTATGAATTCCAGTAATGGGTCATAGATAGATACCACTTTTGTTGTCTCATGCCATCCTCATATAGCATCATCACCACATCAAAATATTAATAGAGCTGTTGACGTTCATGACTTTTACATATCGAGATAGTATAATCGAATGGCATGTTTACGTTTATTGGCTTCAGTTTTTCGTGATGCTTTATTGATAAGATTCGAAGCTGTTCTCTTTACACTCTACTATCTCATGGAAAATATTTCAAGAACAACGACGACCACAACTGTCTGAACTGACACTACATTGTTATTCTGCATATGACATATCACAATGTTTTGTTCATGGAATTCTTCGGACGAGTGCAATATGATCGATAATTACCAGTTGTGTTACAATAGTGTAGTCCTTCTTCTTTCTCTTTTACGGTAACAGCACAGAATTCAACGTAATTTTTATTAAAGATGGATTTTTTCATCACATTTTTCATTGCTGTTGCTTTATTTTAGCTGAATATGAATCTATCAGTTTGATGACCATAATCTTCTGACGCTAAATTCACATAGATTGACTTCACAATAATGTTTGTTGAGTACAGGCTTCTATGGTACATAATATGAAGTGAAGTGTGAGGTATGAAAAGAAAGCTATGAAGTATATATTTCCAAATAAATTCTAAATGTACGTGTAATTGTTGTAAAATTCTTGGAATCTTTTCGTAATCACTGAGATAGGTCATGTTGAAAATGACTACTGAGTTTCGTATAACAGTATTTTTATACACTCTCTATTCACTTACGATTAGTTTTAAATACAATAATTAAAAGAAACAAAATTATTTGATAAATGGATAGTTAAGAAATATGTATTAAAAACAGAAAAAAATTTCTTTTTGGTTTTTTTTTCCGAAAATTCGTTTCATAATATACTTTTTTGAAGAGTCAAGAGTCAAAGAGTTAAATCTCGATATTTTCTCTTTCGCCAAAATACTGTCAATTCCAACCTAAATGGATTTACATTTGAGCTTTCGTTCTGGCTTTCTTACTTGGAATCTTCCATATATTCTTACAATATTACTGCATAGAAAGATGACCTTAACAAATTGTTTTCATTTCTATTATTTGAAAATACGGTAGTGGGAAACGATCACGTTTAATCAGATGTGCATAACTCGCAAAAATAGTATCATAGTGGTGATTATTGTCATATCATCATCATCATCGTCATGCATTTGATTTGCATTAAACGCCACCCTTTCCTCTGAACCGCATTAATCGAGTTATTGAAGTGTTAATACTTTGACTATCATATGACGAGTCATATTTTATCTAGTAAAACAATTTTTTTCAATCTTTCTGTCCGTTTTTTTTTCGTTCTTTACAAAATTCTCTTGTTTTCTAAATCACTTGTATTCAATGATGCTTTCAAAATCGATTACGTTTGTTTAACAACAGTCCTTATCATAACGTGAAACGTAGCACGGGTTATTTTAAAACTGGGATTTTATTAACTCGTTCGTTTTTTGATGCATTTATGCCTTTAAACGCTAATATCATAATGTGCACTTTCTCAGAAAGATCCTTCTTTTTTATTGTTCAATTCAAACAAAATAGTTATATAAACGGCACAGCTTTTCATTTGTGTCGTCTGACCAGAGCAATTTGCTAATTGCTTTGCAACTGACATATCACATTATCAAAGCAGTGTGCTGAAAAAATATTACGGCTCTATAATTATCGAAGAAATTATTGAGTGAAATAGTAAGGTTTTGTTTTCTATTTCATACTAGTATTTGATTTTATTAATTGAAAACAACTTTTTTTTAAATTTAATATTGGCTTTTTGAGATTGAACTTATTTGGATTTTTGCATGGGTATTTTGTTGTTTGGTAATACTCTGTTATGAATAATGAGCTTAACATCATCATACCCATGTCATTATTATCCGATCTGATGACATTCTGGCTGTTCGAACGTTTGATCGATTTCTTTCAATCAATTCACTCTCCCTTACATCATCATCTGTTATACTGCTAGTAATGGATGAATGTAAAATATAGATATTCTTAGTTTTAGCTAATCGATGTGAAACTAAATATAAGCAGTAATTTTCACTTTTATCACTCGATTTTTACGAGCTACAATTGATTTGAGTACTCGATTTTATTGCTCATAGTGTGGATGTGTGAGAAGAACGTCTAATAATTCTTCTGCATGGAATTTTACATTCAGATGTAGTTGAGGCAGAAGCGTTAAATGAAAGCAAAATGTAGCATAAAGTTTCGTCTTTATTTTTACGTAGAGAATTGTGAATAGTGATTGATCGTTCGTATGCTAAATTAATGTTGGTCTTTCAACTATTTTAATCAAAATTTTGTCCGTACTAGTCTTCCTAGTGCTTAGTTGCATTTAAGCGTTCAATACTAACGGTTATCAAATATTTATGTAAAAACAATCCAGAACTGATTGAAATATGTTCTCGCTGTTCTGGAATTGACAATAATAATATAATAACATCAGGTTTACCGAAAAGTTTTGTCCGTTTCGATGACAACAATTTTCGACACGTAAGTACATGTTTATGAGGCGCATGTCTGGCGGCTATCTATTTTTATCACTTGATATATACAAACTGACGTAACAATTCAACTAAAACGAAGTCGATTCACTTTAGTTTTAAGCGTAATCGATAGTTTACCCATGGCTACTGACGAAGTTCATTTACGTCACTGTGTTTTATTCGAAGTTAAACTTTTCTGATCAATCACGTTCTTTGCGACTATCTTTGATTGACGATGTTATTGTTAAGACCATATTGAAACAACATCGGAGACTGCAAAAAAGCTGAATTCAACGCTGCAAACAATTTCGTATCAAAGTCGGGAGATAGAGTTGGTGTGGAAATATTCAATACGGATGCAGATGAATCAAGTCAGAATTTGGATGATCGAGTTATCGTACGCACATCTCTGCTTGCTTGGAACAAAATCGAGCCCTCGAAACGGATGATAATTAGGGATGAAAAGTTAAAATTTGATTACCCACAAAGGCATAAAGGCATATTGTAAACTATTGTAAAGAAGAGGGCATATTGTTAAATTCGAAAACCTTGTCCTTCCACCTCTAAGCTAAATATTATACATATATAAGTATTATATGAAGAAGTATTGTCAGCAACTGGATAATTTGAAGACAAGAGTCCATGAAAAGTGGCAGGCGATGTTTATCGATCAGGAAAGGACAGGACATCATATTGCATTATGATAATGCCAAGTCACGTGCTACTTCGAGAACTCTTCAAAAGAAAAGATGTATGACAAGGCTGGAAAATTCCGTTTCATTCACCATATTCTCTCGTCCTTGCACCCTCTTACTAATTTGTGTGCTTGAAAATTTTTTGAAGTGTAAGAAATTCAACAATGAGAAAGATATCAAATAAGTACTGGTTGAATTTTTCGCATTAAAAGACGAAACGTTTTTGAAAAATGTGTTATACAAATTGTTGTCACGCTGGTAAGAAATCAGTGATAATAATAATGGCAAGTATACTATTTAGTAAAGTTCATTGATGATAAGAAAAATTTGTATTTTGTTTTGTTCCAATAATAGAGAGAACTTTCCGATAGATTTTATAATTGAGTTATGCAATCTGTTGTTTTGCTTCAGCTTTTTGTTTGCATCATTAATTTTTCCAGATGTATTAAAAGGCGCATCCAGCAACGCGGATTGGCTAACGTCAGTGCTTATCTTATCTTCTTATCTATTGAATGCTATCAAGTGAAAGTTTTAATAAAAATATACTATTTAGCGTTTAGAAATAGTAAAATTCAAACAATAGCAAGGTTTTTTCTATAGTAGTAAAGATATTGAGATAACTATGACAAATATAAAGCACATTACGATGTTGTCGCGGTTGTAACAAAGCGAAGGGTTTTGCCGAAAAAAAGTGTTGAGTTTTTGTTCGATTATTGTCCGTGCATGATTACAAACACCCGTCTTTCTTGTCTGATCTGGGGGCCCTGGCTTTCATTCGGATCGCCTCCCAAAACTTCTTGTGAGTAGTGTTCTTCTTCAAGGATCTTAACTTGATTTTGAAATCGAAATCGTTATGCTTTCAAACTCCATATGTGATTAGTGGGTTGTGTTTGCCTTAAGGTATATTTTTCCATCTAGGTGCTCTTTAATTCTAATACATAGGCGAAGGCTTGTTTCACCAATATATTACTCATCGGAAACTATCCATGTGATCAGATATATTGCTACTAACTTCATACAATCATCGCTTTCATACAGAGGGGTTGTACAGACGTGTACGAATTAATTCTTTTTTTTTCGGTTTTCTTTTGGTTTCTACATTTGTTAACAGATCTTCTACTTTTGCCCTTTTTAAGCATCGCTCAACAGCTATGCTTACTTTATCAGATATAAAGGTTAGAATAGAAGGGATTTTGCTTCCGCTAGTTTTTCTCCAAGAAGTTATCCTTCATACTGCGCCTTTTGTAAGTTGTCACTGTATTCTAGCTATTAGATTTAGTTACTTCTTGTCACAAGTTTTCCCATTTCTTTCTGTCCTTTCTACTACTACACTATATACGTTGCTTGGTGTTCGGAACATATTATTTATAAGCGATTTCTTACTTTTTTATTATTTTTGACTTCTTCGAATGTAAACTAAGGGCAGATTAATAGTGTATGTGGATATTTTTACTACTTGGCTCACGGTATCATTTTGCTGCAAAACCTCTATCCCCAACCTCTGTCCCATTGCCCATTCCTTTATTTGTGATTAATATATTTCCGACCGTTTTAAAATTGAACATCGCAGACATTCTTTAAGAAGCGTCATGAGTTGTCCAATTGACAAACCGCACATATTTTCACTGCTCTTTGATGTTCTGTGTGAAGCTCATCTAAGGCTTGCTGTGCCGAGTCATTCGACACGTCCGTATGTAATGAATTAACGTCGAATGACCTATCATGGGCCTGTCGCTGGGATGCACTTTATGTAGATTATTCAGGGAAAAAGGCCGGGATATGGGCTGGTATGAGGATAATTGCATTGAAATGAGGTTCAATAGTCAAGCATTCTATCTTTTGGTCCCGTTACACAGCTGATAATAGGTCTGACCTTAAAAATTGTTGGTCGTAGTGAATTGAAATTATCAGCTTAAATTAACTGATATGTTTTTATAAGCAGATATAAAACGGGAGACATTGGTAGATCTATTTTCAAACTAGAAATAACTATATGGTCTAACCTGTCGTTGTAGCCGTTTTGACCCACTCTATATTTGGCCTATGGTATTGTTTGATAAGTTTCTTTTCTGAAGATGTGCAATAAACTGCATTGTATTTAAAAAATTTGTTCTAAACTTTATTAACTCTCTAATCTCCCGCATTCCACATTTCTGCTCGTACGTTAGGTTAGAGTTAAATTTTAATTTTTACCTCTAAATAGTAAATGGTTCAATTCTTTTTTGTAACTAGTGTAAA
>KN716204.1:173106-201987 GCA_000816705.1 Dictyocaulus viviparus | reverse complement strand
ATATGTTTTTATAAGCAGATATAAAACGGACACATTGTAGATCTGTTTTCAAACTAGAAATAACTATATGGTCTAACCTGTCGTTGTAGCCGTTTTTGACCCACTCTATATTTGGCCTATGGTATTGTTTGATAAGTTTCTTTTCTGAAGATGTGCAATAAACTGCATTGTATTTAAAAATTTGTTCTAAACTTTATTAACTCTCTAATCTCCCGCATTCCACATTTCTGCTCGTACGTTAGGTTAGAGTTAAATTTTAATTTTTACCTCTAAAATGTAAATGGTTCAATTCTTTTTTGAACTAGTGTAAATACGTTTTTTGTTTTCTAGTTCATTACCAAGTACAGTGTATTAATTTCATTTCTGTCCATATAAAGACAAATATTGTAACCTTCCTAGCCCACATGAAGTGCGGTGATAAAGTTATAATGCTATTCCATCCCATCATAAAATCTGAGCGATGTTTTTTTGCCATAAAACATGCATTGATGGAAGAAAGATTTTTGAGGAACACCTCTTTTTAATACCTCGCTCAAAATCTTCTGGTGAATACCATTGAAATTGCAACAAGACATTTATATTCTTGCCTAAAATACAGTATTTGTGAACAAATTCCAACACGTATGTGATAAATACTATATTAAGAAAGTTATACTTAAATGATATCAATATATTACACGCAGTGTAAATGATAGATGCTGCACCTCTGTATTGATGCTGTCCTAAGGCAGACCATTTCCATCATCCATCCTTTGGATCGATACGAGAATCACGTAGAAGTAAAACGAGCACTAATTCGGTAGAGGTTCGTAGCCGTGATTCATTATAGACATCACCACATATAAAGGCAAGAATCTGTGAGTTTTTGTCAGTCCCAAGTCTAATCCTTATCTTTATACCGAGGAAAAAAATCGATTTTCAACAAAAAAGCTAGTTTGTTTTTGTTGATATACAGAATCGTGATAATTATTCCAATGTTACTCGAGTAGATGAGCTTCGTTGATTTTGTTCTATACCATTTATTATGATTAACTTCTTTAAATAGTTTGCAGTTATTATTTCTATTTTTTTTTTGTGGACTGAATGAATTTTTAATATCATCGCTTTAGTTTTCCTCAATAGTTGAACTTCAATAGATCGTTGTTTAATTTATCGACACCGACTTTCGCTAATAAGACAACGGAATCCCCTTAAATTCTGTTAAGAGTTAAAAGCATAAGAATTGTTTCCAAATGGGTAAATTATTTACGATGTAACATAAAGCAGTCTAGAAAATTGTTTTTCCAGACTACGAATATAATTTTGTGCCCTTCTAATGTGCAAACTCTTACCACGTGACAACTGGTACGAATGTTTGAGTTTTTTTTTTCTATTGGCAGAAATAGAGAGAGTGAGAGGGAAACCAAGAGAGTGTATGGTGGCTTGCTATGTACTATTTTGCGTTTTCAATTCAATCAATATAAATGTCAGAATTCTACTTTGAACTCGTTTGACAGAATTTCGTCATGTAGGCATATTGAATTTGGTGTGAGGAGTTGTCATATGTATCATTACATTGTGCTTACATCAATTTTCATATGTTACAAAATTGTCTTGCTCAAGTACACAGTATTTATATCACAAGCGGCAGCAATGATCCTGACACACACACAAATATCATGGAACTGAGCACAACTTTTTCTCTTAATCTCCTCTGTGCTTAGTGTTTATTTGTTTATGTATTTCGTTAGCTCTTGCGCTTTTTTGTCATGCTTTTCATCGAGTGTGAACTCTTATTCAATATTTCAGTTCTCCTGTTTCATTGTTATCTACCGGCATCAATATCTCAAGCATGAGAAGATGAGCCACATGTTTGTATCTGCGTCTGCCACAACCTGATTGCTCAGCTATATTTTTATTGATAGTTCTGTGCTTTCTCATTTTCATCTGTGAACTATGGTTTCCCAATCTAGTCGCAATACTCCGAATGAACTTTTGGAACCGCATCCCTCTCAACAGCCTCGTAAAAAAGCAAAAAGAGCTGCAAATTGGGTTGCACAAGCGCGTTCCCGTGCCACTGGCACAATTCGTCGCACATTGTTTGGTCAAAAGTCGAAATCGACTCGAGCTCGTGACGCGGAGAGCATTATTGCAGAAGAAGATGACTACACTCAAACAAACTATGATACAGTTAAATCGTTGCCTGCCACCGGTCATTACGGTCGGAGTCGAGTTGGTCATCATCTTTATGTTGATGTAGAAGGACATTTGGGGATGGTACAACATCCGTTTCCTTTTTCGGCTGCTACCCCGCCAGTGATAATTCTGAAATTACCTAAAAGACGACAAAGTGCTCAACAGAGTCGAATCTCACCTATGGCTAGGACACCTTTCTACGATCCAGTGTTTGATTTCCAGTCGTGGCACTCGACACTACATGAACGTAAGTATTGTGACAGCGTTCATTTTGCAGGCTGCTCTATTCAGTTCGTTTCATTCAATGACTATAGGCTCGACAGCAGCAGATATAAATACAGTGTTATTCGGTAGGCTTGCACAAAACACTTGATGTGATCGACGATTCCCTTAAAGTATTTTTCTCCAATTTTTACTATTCATTAGACACTTTTAGATTGTCAAGATGCAGTTTATTCACTATTCATGAAGGCGCACAAGTGTTACGACCTCATACCAACATCAACGAAATTGGTCGTGTTCGATATTCAATTACCGGTTTGTTATATACTTTTCTTTTTTCATCTGTTTAGCAAGAATTCTTCAAGGAGCGTACAATCACCGAAGGGTTTCAACTTTCCAATATTAGAAGAATCTCTTTATTATTCTTATACTTCATTTGAATGTGTTACTAGATTTTAAATAAGTTGTAGTACGATTTTTTCAGTTGAGAAAAGCATTTTTTGCTCTTGTATATAATGGCGTTCGTGCCGCTCCACTTTGGCACAGTGAAAAGCAACAATTTGTTGGAATGCTGACAATCACTGATTTTATCAAGATCTTGATAAAGTTGGTTTTTTTTTACATTGGATCATTTGAAACATTTTTGGGCGAGAGTGCACTGAAATTTAACTAAACATTTTTAAACTGTCGCTCGAGATTACGCACAATTTTTATGTGTGTGTTTTGCAGTTCCACGCATGTTATCAAAATGCCAACGTGCTCAAAAAATCATATGCTGCACCCGGTTAGCCTGGCCTGCCCTCACATTTTTCAGAGAATTTTCATCGCGTTAACAGAAAAAAACGAGTGTATTTAAATAGATGTTTCCACTTTTTAAGCTTAGTGTTAGGAGAACAGATTTATTCCGTGTATACTTAAAACTGCAAAAATGTTCTTTCAAGAAATATATCGATATCAATCCTTACGGCCATGATTTTGTTCATGTTACTGTTTCCATCAAATGTAAAAAATCTTTATAGTATGTCCATATAAAGGAAATTGAACGTTTTCAGGCATTATGAAGCTGGCGATAAAGATGAAAAGATGCATGCTCTAGAAGAAGATCAAATCAGTCATTGGAGAGAACAGTTTGAGGCGGAGGGTGTTCGACCCCTTGTCACGATTGAACCGAGTGACAGGCTAGCACATTTACTCATTTCTGTTTGAAAAACTTGGATATTGTTAAGTTCGAGCAGTCCAAAGTTTTAGAATCTTGTCTGATTAGTTTTCGTTAGTGTTAAATTTGTTTTTATTGAGCGTTAAAGACATAGTCGCGGTTTTGTAGAGGACTTCTTGGTCCTAAGTTATCTGTTTTTCGCAGATATTTCGTCGTCTTTCTATCCCTGTGATTCTTCCCCTCTATATTTTGTTTTTAATGTATTTCAAGATACGGTAAGATAAGCTTTGGCGTTGATCAATTTATGTGACATCTACGCATTAGCGCCCAACAGAGTGGCTTTAGTTTACCATTCGTCATCAAGTAAGCGCTGTTCATTGCATCCAGATTATTCTAGTACTGATTTACCGACCTCGGCTAAATGCCGGACTGAGCTGTCCCTGGGGCGGTGGCAAAACTGATTCGGTCCTGTGTATCTCGACAGTACCTCCACTGCTTTGAAAGACGCATCTGTTTTGAAAATCATCTTCAAGTAAAATGCTATCTTTTATCCTGAAGAAGCTGGGACGTGTTCACAGATACTTAAAATGCTAAATGTTTTCGACGATAGGTAGTCTTTATAATTTGTTGGGTTTTTCAAGTAATCAGTGCCAATTTTCATTGTGATTTTGCATGAAACATCTAATTCTGCCGTTTTACAATGTTTCTTTTTGTGTCACGTTCAGGAGAATCCCTCACTTATTTTTCAATTTAGCTTATTTCGAGCTGTACAAGTACTTTGTGAATCAAAAGTTCATCGACTTCCTGTCATGGACAAAAATACAGGAAATATTAGCTACATAATCACACATAAAAGGCTGATAAAATTCTTATCTTTATATGTAAGTTTTGTTGTAATCTGTTATTAAATAGTCATACATTTTTGAGTATTTCAAGGTGTATCAGTCTTAGAAACAGTTTCTTACTTGGATAGATAGTCAAATTCTCACAAATTAAGATAGCCTCGATATAGATGACGCTAAGAACGTAAGAGCAAATATGACACAATTATTCTTCTTTACAGCTTCATGATCTACCACAACCAGCGTTTATGGAAAAGACACCAAAAGAATTGGGAATCGGCTCTTGGAGCGACATTGTCACGATACATGTTGATACACCGTTGTATGAAGCACTGGAGACATTTTTACGCAATAGGGTGTCAGCGTTGCCATTAGTAGACGAAAATGGAAGGGTGATTAATCGTTTTCCGTATTGCTAATCAATTTACGATTTCTTTACTACTTTTTTTGAATATGTTGAGCAATTTCTAGTGTTAGTTGAAAATATTACGTAGACATAAATCATGACAATTGTTTGATTGAAAAAAGCTCAGAAATATTCTTTGGTTGTTGGCATTACATTTATTGACCACGTGGTTTGTTTGCAGCTGCCAAACTTTCGAAGAAATCAATTTGCATTTGTAATAATTTAGGTGGTTGACATTTACGCGAAGTTTGACGTGATAAGTTTAGCAGCTGAGAAGTCTTATGACAAGTTGGACTGTACAGTACAAGAAGCACTCAAGCATCGCTCCGAGGTAAACAGTGTTTAGCGATTTTCTTTCCTCAATTACGCATTAGTGATGAGTTTAAATGTTGCCAGTTCATAGTGTGACTTTTAAAAGACAATTCATTAACCCTAAACTTTTGTAGTGGTTCGAAGGCGTTCAATGTTGCCGTGATACTGATTCACTTTTCGCCGTTCTGGAGAATATCGTTCGAGCTGAAGTTCACCGACTTGTTGTAACTGATGTCGATAAGAAGGTCTGTTTGCATGCGTAAAACAAAATATGAGATTTTTTCACGAACTAGATAGCATGGAAGAAAACGAATGCGTTCCAATTTATGGAATGTCTTCGATTTTGTATTTATGATTGAATTGGTGTATTTGTTCTTGTGAAGCGCAGGCGAGCGTTATTACGCTGACACGGATCTGGCCGTTTTATCCGATGTTTTTTTGAACGTTCAAACTGTATAGAATAGGCTGGATTTTAGAATTCAGCGAATTTTCTTTTCAGTTTCTTGAGATTTTCAACATAAACACAGAGTGTCGTAATGTCGAAATGATTCACATTGTAATCTATCATCTACGTTGTCTGATGGAAATTTATTGAATACCATTATTTCCAAATAAATAATACCATACTTCCTACCATTTCGTTTCCAAACTCTATGATTTTTTTTATATTACCTCTGAGGTTTTTGAAGAAGAACGTACACAATTCTCTCGTTTTCGATCATTCTCGTATGCAGCAAACGTAGAACTTTTTTGTAAGGTAGTAAGATTGTTTATGATATATTCTGGTATTAAGGCGTAGTACTTCATATGGTTTTTTATTTTAATTCGCTTTCATATACTTTTTGTCACGAATCAATCAATTGAGTTCAGTATCTATCCCTTTTTTTGAGGCTGTGATTTAGAACACAGCCATTTGTTCGCTGGTGGCATTACAGGTTGTAGAAATAATCTTACATTGGTAATTACAAACGTTATAGTTTTTTCAAACCCATTTACAACGATTGCACTTTGTCTACTTTTTTCGAGACATTCATGAGGATGGCTTTTGTGAAAGAGATTTTCGGAAATTCGATAGAGAGAAATCCGCTGAAGCTATTTTTAACTTGATTATTGGTAGCGGTGAATATTTTCGAAGTGCTTCAGAAATTGACAATCAAATGGGTAGATGTTAAGCAAAAGCAAGAAGTGTAGAAGCTCTCAGTTTGTATATTTTAAGCATTTCCGATGCGTCGTCGCTGTTGGTGCTTCGATTAAATCAAATAAACCTTTAAACTTCTTTATTTTTCGTTTAAAGTCATAAAGTGATCAAAAAGTCTACAGGTATCGTGGGATCTAAAAAGCTCTGCTGCAGATATCTTTTTAAGCAACGTTGTTTCATTGTTTATTATGTGAGGTCTTTAGACTTTTCTTTGACATCTGATTGGTGATTGATGAGCAATCGGTGAATGCTTATAAATGAGCTTTTTAGTTTATCGAATCATTTTTACTGACACATGGAATTATATTATCTTTCATAATTATAACTTTGAAAATTTTCCGAATCGTTTGCATAATGTCGCTAGAGATCGCATCGTGTGACTTTACACATACTACTTACGTCGTTTTAGTTCTTTGCACAAGAATATTTCAAAGTTATCTATGTCGATTAACGCTAATTTACTCTTTTGATTATATTTAAAGTATTATAAAATAACTGAAATGACTGCAAATTAATCTTTGGTGAAAGGTGAGTTTTTCAGTTAAATGGGGAGAACTGAACGAAATTTTCTTTTGTCAAATCCGTATCATTTATAATTATAAATAGCATTACTTAATGTTTCGAGTTTGATGCATAATGAAAAATGGGGATTGCTATGCTTGTCCTCAAACATCCTCATATTTTCCTTCGCTCTCTTTTGATATTTTTCTTTTTGAACCTGACAAATATTATTCCGGGGAAGAACTTGTAGATGAAAAATTGCTTCGAGATTTAACTGCAAAGGGTGATCATATTTTTTATGTATGATTGCTATACAATCATGTTTAATTTTAATAATCTCTTCAAGCCAAAAACTATTAAAAAGTATGATATGTTCTGGGTTCAAAAAGAAGAAAGAAGGAGAAAGCTGTGAAACTAAACAGCTGATGATAAAAAGTTTATTGTTAGAATTGTACAGATCGATTCTTGCATTCGTCATAAATGCTATTGAACTAGTTCGAATGTAGTAAGTGTAAATGTTTGTCTAGTTAATTTGAGGACTTAGTAGTAGTAGATCATATTAAACTCATATTGAGATTCGGATTCAGATCATATTAACTCATATATTAATCATAAACTCATTGCTAAAACCTTAATTTACAATCATCCCCATAAAACCTACAAATTGCTTATTGTTACGACTTTTTAATATTCAGGTTGTTGGAATCATCTCTCTATCTGACATACTGAAATTCCTTGTACTGGACGGTGCCGAGCCGAAAGGTGATGCTGGATCTACACAACAATCACCACATATCTCTATTGAAGACAGTCCACCTATAGAAGAAATTCCTGAAGGTGTTGAAATTTAGTGCGACTGACTTTCGCGGATGAGAACATGTTAGTATTTATGTCCAGGTTGAAACATTTTCTTTCTTTCCTTCAACAAAGGTGCATTCTAGAATTGTGTTCTCAGAATAAGTGATAACGCATATCACTTCATCTCAATTGACAATTGTATTTTTTGAATCCTCAAAATAATGAAGTTTTGTAGTCTACGTCAAATAATATTGCATAGACTCGATAGTAATAAAATACATATTCTAGACGAATGAGAATGCTGGGAAATCAATGTCGTGAAAACGCGAAATTATTAAGTAGTCCACCATGTAGTTTTATAATAATGCTTTTTTTTAAACATTGAGAACTAACTCTACGACTCGATCTCCTCACCGTATTAACCAATGCTGCAAAACTTCTTATGAACTTTGTGTAAAGGAGATTACTATTTTTCATATTCGTGTTTTAGCCAACAACTACATATTGTGACAGTGATCAGCTGTACATACGCAAGGACGAATCTCAGTTTACTGGTTCCGTTCACAGAAATGAATTCATCTGTCTGCAGTGCTCTTTGTCAGTGGAAAGCCACACATAATATTATCACCTCTACGTTTTTCAACGTCAAATTCATCAGAAACGTGTCGACAAAACGGGCCGCTTTTTGTTGAAAAAGTTATACGAACACGTACGCATTCATGTATACTTTTTGCTTCTGAATTACACTACGGTGTCATTATGCGCACAATTAAATATATACATATATTTATATTTAATGACTGAGTGCGCGAAGTTCTAACATGTGGGTAATCAATGGGTTTCTTCATAGTTATGCTTTTCATTGTTTTGCTTTCTCACGAGTCGAAACCATGATTTAGTCAGCTGAATATTTGCCAACACGAGTATTTTTCACCCGTAACCAGGCGAATATGTGACACCACCATTACATGATGTGTTGTCCTTCGTCAACTAGATTTATTGTCTCTTCATCTTAGTAGCTGTTGCTTTGTCAATAGATGTTTTCCTCACTACTTTCCTCATGTTCTCCTCAAGTGTCCTCTTTGAAAAGCATATACACTGTGTTTCGCCGTCTCTACTCACTTGAACACTATAATTTATTGCTTGTCACGTCATGCTGGATTGTATCCTATTTAGCTACTGCCTTTTCTACTCAGCACCTCATTGTAGTATTGTTTTCCTTTGTGTTCTCTGTTCTTTTGTTAAGATAATAGAAATTTCTTCTCTATTGTCGTTCATATTGTCTTTTCATTGTTGTTTTCTACACTCAACGTCAAATTATATTTGATATGAGATGTCTTTATATCATTGGCTGTCATTTATTTTGTTGATTAATAACCGGTCATAATGCGCCAATTCGGTCGTAGGATAGTGTGGTCTACTTGACATCGTTGAGTTTATGAATATTTTCACTCAATGTTTCTACTTCCATTATGGTTTTCATTATTATAACTTCATTGTCATGTTTTCGTTAGCTTGCATATCATTCTGAAAAGTGCAATGTGTGAGAGTACTGAGTAGAGCTGCGGCACAGTTCTTATGCACATTTTTGTCATGTTGCTCTACTTTGCATGTGCTGAGTTGTGTCTTATTCTAGCGATTGTTTTTTTATGCTTCTCTGCAGTTACAAATTTATTTCATTTATGCTCTAACTTGGCTGAAACGTTCTTTTAAACCTTAATATCTTTGGGCAGCATCTTTTTGTTGTCGTATGGATTTTTTTTTGTTGACCGGGCTAATAACAGTTGAACTGTAATGAGAAGTACCGTTTGCTTCTAATAATTGGCATGCGACCTTGATGTACTTGTTTGACATTGAAAATTATGCTTGCTTGCAATTCTACTGCTGCTAAGTTATTTAGCTAAGCCCTTGATTTTTTTTTATCAAAAGATTCTGATAATAGTTGTAAGATATTGATGGTTTTTGTTCGAGTTGATAAATATTTGATGTGTAATTGTAGCATACAGGTGTTGTCACGTTAAATATTCAATAGAAATTTACCTGAATTCTTGTGTATGAAAAGAAATTGTGTATGATTATAACCAGTGATGTTTATTTATAAGTTCAGTAAATAAGAAGTCTAAAGGATGGGAGAGTTACTATTTGGCTCATTGTTTGTAATTAAAATCTTAGAAAACGAAGGAAAGAGTAACCATGTTAGGTTACATGAATTATAAATGTACAAAAAAAAAACCGGAAAATTCCAGCACTCAAACTCAAATGCGGTGTGGAAACGTTGATAGCGTGATCGAGTGATCTTGATAGCAAATATAGAACGAATGTTATGAAGATTTCTAGTAGTGTGTTTGCCAGAATGTCAGAATGGAGCTATAACATTAGAGTCTGAATGAAGAACTAGTTTTTTTGTGGCAAGTGGGAAAGGTTTTCCCCATTCTTGTCTCGGTATAGATAGATCGGAGTTCTGCACCCCTAAGTGGTTATCTCTCTGGTCTACATAAGGTTAAGGTTAGGTAGTGGATTGAGAATAGATCAAATCCTCTATATCATAGAGAATAATCTTTCATACATTTAAAGTAAAGAAAGATTTGGCTGAGTATGACACATATCCGTGATTTTCCGAAGACTTCAAATCAGGGCAGCTCAACAACGTTAGAAATCATTGTGAAGTTAATGTTGTAGTCAATTAGTGCAGCTATCAAACCAAAGGGAAACTACGGCTAAGGTAGTGTGTTTCTTGTTGCTAGAATTCTCTGTACTTGCTGACGATTTCTCGTGGCCTCCCTTAGAAAGTCTTCATTTGTCCAATAGTCTTGTCAATTAATGATAAGTCCATGCTCTACGCTATTTGGAACCAAGAATAAGTTAGCGAAACTAAAGAATCTTTGTTTGAAGGACGTTTTCAAAAAAAAGGCAAATGATTGACTTAGTTGCTGGCAGTGTAGCTGCTTGAATGCACTCTGTGATTGTTTTGGCTTGGTTTTCATCTTATGTTTATCTAGTTATTTCACTAATGCGCTTCCTAACAAATGCGTACTCTCAAATGGGAAACTTCGCTATCATCCCTTACGTTCTTTCTATGTTATGAGACAGTTGTCGACGTTGATCATTCTCTGTGTGATGTCCGACGCATTAATCATGATGATATAGTAGAGAAGAATAGTCGAAATTCTGGTTTATAAATCGACTCAAGGTAATCAATCTATGTGAAGCTATTCTTTACATTATTTTGGTAGTGTAGTATTAATTCACCACCGCATGGATCTTCCTCTCTGAGGAATCTCGAGCCGATTAGTCGCGAGGTTACGTGGCACAAACCAAAGTGGCGAGTAGCGGATAAAACTTGAATCAAGGGCCACCGTTTACTTGCTTTAAGAGTTAGGTGTGTCCAGAGGATGGACTTCTTGATTCTGCTGTGTTGGACAACTCATGCCTTCTGTATGCACGTATCTGTGTATGCTTGCCTACTTGTGCTCAAGTGTATGCGGATTGTATTCTGCCACTTTATTGGGCCAAAATAAGTAGCCCTCAATTGAACCACTAGGAAGTACGTTGGAGGCGGTTAAGGGTCGCCTCCAATGTGTCAGCAGGTGTCCTGTCGCTCAGTTGGCTTATGTCGGTTTTTCTATCCTTGGTCTCCTGTAAAGCTGTTATTTGGAATTTGATTCATTTTGTAGCACTGGAAATTCAACGTCTCAATCAGATCTGCATTGAAAATTTCAACAAAATTTACTTATAACTATTCTCAATTTCTGCATATTTATATTTGTCAACTTCAATGGGAAGATTCTCGCAATCGCCTGTTTAGTGTTTTTTTGACTTTTTCCTACACATTATGTAGGCAATTGGTAAAGTGAAATTTTTTGGCCGTATCTATCCGGCCCTTTGATCTATCCCCTAGAATGTGGGTCGAAATCAAAAAGCTCGGAGAATGTGGAGGACTACAGAAAAACTGAAATCATCGGAAGCTCGACGTAGGCATCTATCAAGCAAAAGCATCCCGTTTTCTATTGGAAGAAGCAGAAATTTGATCGTAACCTTTACAAGTTTCTTAATTCAAAGCCGTTTATTATTTACCTCATAACAGACTTGTATAACGAATCCAAGGTCGATCTTCTTTGACAGCATGTAGATCATTATGCATAAGTTGAAGGCTAGACATAATCAAAAAAGCATTATCTTTGATCTCATAAGAGATTAAAAAACATCACAAACAAGGCATGCGGTTCAAGATCACATACAAATTGAAATTATATGCATTGCCCACATTATACATGACTCTATCGAAAAATTTTTTCAGCGAAATTGTTAAATCACAGTATAGACTCGCTGGTATCCTCACATGAACATTGTACACGCGAACGAATTCGTCTAGAAAAGATTCCATGCACCTTTTGAGGAGTATTTTAGAGCTTTTTCTTAGATAACATTTCCATTGCTATAAGCAGTATTTAATAATCTATCGAATAAATACAGAAGTCGGTCGAAAATTGTTTACTCAGAAAAATAAAATACTTGGAACAAAAGCGTTCAGTGTATAGATTATTCTAGCATTCTGTAAAGATAAAGTAAGAAATAAAAATGTCACATCGTTTTGTGTATGTTAAAGGGTCGGTACGATGTTTCAAAAGCTTATCTTCGTGGATACTACCATTATCACTAAGTTGCTTCATTTTTGAATACTAAGCTGAATATATGCTTCAACTAAAAGCCTTATTGTTTCCATGCATATTAGTTCTTTCGTTTGCGTTTCAACTAGAAATTAGAAGTAGTAATTCAATGGCGTGGTCCACGTCTTAGGTGTAGCAATTCATTTCTTAAACGGGCAACGGTTCTTAAGAAACTCGATTTGTCGCAAACATCAGGACGACGGCAACACAATATAAGGTGGATAGTCTGAAGAATAGATAATTACATTCAAGGAATAACTTAAGGCCGATGGCAATCGGTAAATTTCTTCTGCATTATTATCTGTTTATTTGAAAAAAGCGGTTCGGCGGACACTTTCAAATCTGAATATTGCATATGGGACAATGGCGAAATCATTGTAACATTAGCGCCAGAAGAGATGTAATCACCAATATAGTTAAAGTTCATCAATTAACAAAATAGTGGATAATCTCCACATTATTGAGGAGCAAAGAGGAAAAACCATGCATGAGTCTTCCAAAAATCATGAGGAACTGGAATTACGGGCAAAGTGTTCAAAAATTTAATTAATTCTAACCATTACACAGAGAATGAACATTTTGAATACCTTGACTGTGACCTTGTTTACCAGAACTCGAGGTTGGTAAACAGTGTGTTATTGAAAGGACAATACAACACAGAAACAGGCTAACGTTTCGGCAAAATCTCCTTCATCAGAGCCTAAAAAAGTCTATGTCAATTGTCTGGTCTATTCAATCAAACAGTATCGTTAGTCCTGCAAAAGAAAACCCTAATCTGAGGTTTTAACACCCAGTCAAACCCACATCATCCCAAATACTCACCTTTAAAATATGGCTTTCTACAAATGCCGAGATTAAAGGATAGCCGATCTTGGAAACTAATGGACATTTTGTTCAACGATTAGAAAAAGGCGAGCGTTTAAGAATTTGTTAAAGAGTTCACTATGAAGATTCTTAGAACTGATGCTCTGAATTATTTGATCGGATATAGTCGTTTATCAACAAGAAATCTTCGGGACTGAATACTTTGAGCTTAAAAGAATGACGTCTTCAGTTCTTATAGACCATGTCTTATATATCTTCTTTCTGGATATTTCTTACAATGTACCTAATTATTATATAGTAACCGATTATTGATTTTCTAATCTCATAAATACTCTTCGCTATTAATAATACTTCAGTCTGCCGTTAAACAAAAGCTTGAAAAATAAACTATATTAAGGATCATATACAAACCAAGTTGTGAATTGTTTGGGGAAGACGAGGCTGCACAGCAGGTTGAGAAGAATAAATGCCAATAAGGTGAGTTCAACTAATGATTTACTTAGTAATGTTTAACTTTATGGAATAGAGCATAGATATCATAGTTGCTATATTCATTTGTTGTTGTTTGGAACAACTTATTAAGATTGTTTAATTTTATTCACTACGAAATTAATATATTATCAAATTTTCAGAGACAATGTCAGAAAATTCAGATGGCGACTTCTTTGGGATAGAATATATGACTTCGAATCCTAGTCAATTTCACTTAAGAATTGAAGTTCGTTTCTGTACATTCAGTTACTTTTTCTTATGTACGTAGCAAAATAGGTGGAAACAAAATATTTATTTAGGCTGTAGAAGATGTTAAATCATCGAAGAATTGTAAATTGACTGTTGCTTCACGTTTACATAGTGATGAGTGTTATACGGGATACGACGACAGCCGATTATCGGGAACTGAATATTTTGATAAGGCTTTTTTTCCTCAAATTGGAACTGTGAGCATTTTTTATAGGAATTGTTTTGGGTGAAAATCTCATGAGAGTGTTTGGTATTTTTTAGAATGCAGAGACAGCTCAACATGACGAAGAGCAGTCAACTGACTTTTTCGAAGATAATTTTTTTCGAAGGGATGAAAACATTAAGTAAGCATTTTGAATTTTTACTAGTAAATATTGACAGAAAAATGTTTAGTTTAATGTTCGAGTTACTAGTTCACCCGTCCTTCTCTTCTTTTAATATGGTATGCATACGACTTTATAGTCTTTGATATTCTCGTAGTGTTACGTATTCCAGCCATAAGTGAATTATTTATGAACTGCCGTATCGATTTCAAAATCGTTCGAATCAAAACCAACAGAAGTTTAAGCTTTAGGTCCTATTGTGAAAGTAATGTAGCACCTCGTACAAAATCAGAACAGACTAGCACAACAATCAATGCTGAAAAAAAGCGCTATACTGTGAGTTTATTGTAATACTTAATTGAAGCACATTTTCTATGTCAAGCTCCATTATAGTGATAATTCCTACTTAGGTGTAAATAAAACGAAACTAATTTAAATTTCAGACTTTACCCAATTTTTATGAATTCAGTTGAAATTTACAGTTTAATGAAATTTTTAATCAAGAGTCTGTATTTTTCACAATTGATTATCGTTCTCATCGTCAATGCCTTGTCTCAAGCTGTTCTTAAAACGAATTCTTACTACTTTCAAGCCGATTTCAAGTACTCATCCACAATATTTAAGTTTCTGTTTCAATTTCAGTATGACGAACTTAGTCGGGAAGATACTGAAAAAACAGCTTTGGAAAAAATTCGGAGTAATATTGTCCCAGTTTGGAGAATGAGCCAAGACGAACTTGTGAATCTTATGGCAAACAGAGTAATTTATAAATCTGGTGGGTATTCATTGTTTCATTCCTGAAGCAGTTTGCTATAAAAACGTGTAAATCTTCCACTCAGATGATATTATCGCATTTGATAAGCCATATGGCATGGCGTACTCAGGTGGATCTCAGAAAACTCCTCAACTGGACAAATTACTTCAGGAAATTAAAGTACATTTTTTTATTCTATAAACGATGAAGCCAATAAGTAAGCCGATAAGTTTGTTTATCTTTCATTGCACCTTTACGCTATAAATGGATAGTGAGTATTCGGTTTTATATCCAGAATAGACAGTGTCGAGCAAAAAGTCTATTTGGAAATTAACTTACCAATCTTATTAAGGCTAGAGTTGCTCCTAAATGTGAACGCCTTTGCCTAGTGAAGTCTTTGGATAAGTACCAATCTGGTGTTATTCTATTCGCCACGTAAGTATATCGATATTTGTAGCTTATGAATCGTTTTTTTTTTCAAGAAACAAGGTTTTTTCAAATATCCCTTGATTGATTATTTTAGCAACTCAGCTGTCCAATCTGCTTTAAAAGAGGATATTGAAAACGGTTTGGTTGAACACGTAACGAGGTATTGTTAGTATTAGGAGTAGTTATTAAGACAATCCATTGTTATTGTATTTCAGATGCATCGTACGAGATGAACTTGAAGATTCTCCGCTGAAGATTACCATACCCTTATTTAAGACATTAAAAAATAGAGATTTTAAAGTGTGTAGATTTTGCTTCGTATCCTATTTTTTTGAATACGTGATTCAAAAATTATTTTCTTTGTACATGACTGGAAATACTTTATGATTTCTGGTTAAGTACTGGATTAAACAATCATGGTTCAATTATAATATTTATGCTATAGTCCTAGTTTGTTCCGAAATGTCTGAATGTGTTGGTACGCAAAACTTCTAAATTTAACAAAGTTAGTCTATGGATGTGGAGCACAATTCAGCCAAATTTATTTTTTTTTTAGCTTCAACCATTAACTTCAAATTCTATCAAGAAAGAAATATTTTATGTGGAATCGCTCTGTCGTACCTTGCAAGGACGGAAGTACATCTCATGTGTTGAGGTGCGAACACGGAAAGGTCAGTCGATTTCAATAACATTGTTGAATTGTTGCTAAAACTATCAACTTACTGGAAAGAAATGTTTTTAGAAATCCCTCACCAAGTACGTGCACATCTGGCTATGGCTAGATGTCCTTTGATTGGAGATCCAAAATATAGTAAATGCTCACCGATTCCACCTAAGTAAAATTTTCTATACTATGGTAAAACTTGAATAGATATCTATGTATTTTCAATGATTTGCAGATTATCTCAACATGTTTTGGATTCGCTCAATTTATCAAGCTCTCAGGCTCGTAAGATTCCCATGTATTCTCATTTGAAAGAGGTATAGCATGCAACAGTTATTGAAATAAAACTTCTCTATTTTCTTATGACTTCTAAGCATACGGTGGTGTAATTGTAATATTTTTAGATTGCAGAACTTTTTACCGAGTTATCGCCTTAATCTCACCACTTTTCTCGTTAAAACATTCTTAGCTTTATGAGATTCCAGCTATTGACCACAAGTGTCGTAGTAATAGTAATCTTGGTACCATAATGATATCAACAATTTATGTCGTAATGAAGTGTGTAGCGCAATCGGTAAGAGGTGTAATATGTAGGAAATGAATGTATTTAGAAATACGTGGAAAAGCTGATACTAAGGGAGGATGCTTTTAAAGACAAAAATGCAATAAAGTCTACTTATCTTTAATTCAGCCCTTCTTGCATTATTTAATATCAACTCTAATGTTTTACTATGTAGTATAAGAATAAAAACTCGGAGATAAGAAATCTGCATAATAGTATCCAAAAATTTCAAAATATATACTTCCTTTTAAACGGTAGTATGTCTCAAAATGTTTTGTTCTAACGGCTTCATTAAGTAATAACAACTTGTTGATCATCATCCAGCTGTTTCACAGTTTGTTAGAAATAGCCTAAGTTGAATATCTTGCAGAAAAGTGATACCTCCTTTTTCTTGACTAGTTATAAAACCCTATCGGTAAAACAGTGTTACAGGTTCATTTACCAGGCATTTCTCAGTCGAATGCTCCAATACGTATACTTGCTCCAATGCCTCAACATTTTGTTTGGATGCTGAAAAAACTAAAACTACTCAGTCGACGCGGATAGTAAGTGGTCGGGTTTATATTTTGATTTAGATTTACTGTAGTGTGTCGGGTTTCATTTTTTCAGAACATCATAGCAGTTCTTCTCTATCACGTCACTTTTTCAAAATTGTATCTTGTGTTGTCAATTTACTGCTCATGCAACTCATGCTGCTTTGTTGTTCGATATTTTAATATTCACTGTCATTATAAACATCGTTCTTCATTTGTAGCTTTCAAGTTTATTGATAGATTCTTACATGAACCTTCTTTTTACGATGACTATCTATGTATAAGACTGTAATTTTTCCCGGTTTGTGTCACAATAAAGATTGAGTCAGATTTTTACACAAGTAGCGCATCTCACTTGGTACGTAATAAATACAGCAGCATCAATTGTTATTACGGAATTTTCGTACATATCGTATTACTTGTTAAAATTAGTGAGATCACCATGGTTCTCGTAACTTTGGTCTTATAGGATTGCTGTTTAGCTCCAATCAATGCTACTAAACATTAGTGTGTTTCCACAATGCACATAGATATTCCTACTTGCTCATCCTGCTTAGAAGCTCGAAATCACTCAATAAGATGGAATTGTTCGCCTAATACTGCTCGGTCAATAGTGCAACTAGCATCTCATGACAAGAAGAATTTCGACGAAAAAGTAAGAAACCACTACGGAATCAGTAATATTGAGGTTTGCGTGAACTGTTATTTGAGTGCTTTTCGAAAATACTAAGCAAATGGACAGAGATGTATAAATTTACAAATTTTGGTTAGACCAACGGCTGTAACTAGATTTTTAGATTAGGTGAAGATTTAATGGAAGAATTCAGGGCTTCGTGATAAGAGTGCGTATTCCTCATATTCCAGATGAATATATCGATTACAAATGGTACGATGGCTATGATCTTCACTAGAATTTAGCTTTGTAGCGTATTCAACTTTGAAATGAATGGAGTTTTTAAATATATTAATATGTTCGAAGTCAATAACATTTGAGGGAAGTGCGTATGTTGTACTTATTTATGAAATATCTGGAGTTGGAGCGAATCATGTGGAAGCTGTCGACTCTTGGTGGTGCTTGTTCAGCCATGGCTGATTATGACATATCATTTGTTAGTGAGACATCGATATCATTGTCAATAAATTGGTATTCTCTTGACGAAGTGGATGTTAAACTAATGTCTCATAATTTAAGGCTAGACGTGCCGGTGCGATCTCAGAGAAGCAATTAAGGATTGCTGCCGAGTTGGATGATCCCACTTTGCTTGCTCGCTGTCACCTGTATTTCGCTCTAAGCGAAGCCCAGCAAGCGAAGTTTATTGAAGCACGAAAAATTCTCCGGTGATTCATATACTTAAGTCTTGTAATTTGAAACTTAGAAATTACTTCAAAACTATGCTATCTGACGGACATTTGCTTTCTTTGTTTTTGTACAGCTCCAGTTGTCTAGATATTGAAGACTAGCTACAAACCTGGGATTTATATTTTTTTAGAAATATGTTCTTTGAAGCTCTACAAATAGTATGGTGCTTGGTTGTTGATGTGAGTATTGGCATTTAGGCCAATGGTTTGAATGGACTGTATATATGAGTCCCGTATGTGCTTGGCATCACTAGTATTGTGACTAGCATTAATGTGAAAATTAGTACTAATCCTATTTATGAAATGTTGTAGTTCGTAGGTTAAGAACTATGACATTTTTAATAGTAAATTGTAGTGCATTCTATGGCCGAACTTTGATAGAATTTTTTTGTTATTATTATTGGGATGTATGACTGAGGATTTCAGATTTCTTTTCTGAGGTCTTCATGTAGCACTAGTTCGTTTCTGTTCTTAGGAAAATAGGTTTATTTTCAGGTCAGTATATTCATGGTCAAGACGATCAAAAAACGAGTTTATAGAGCACTGTTGTCACGGTGTCTTGGCAAAAGTCAAATCCATTGAGTTTTTTGGTACCCAAGCTATACGAGATGGTTCCAGTACGTTAAACTCGTTAAGAGAATAAATCCTATGATGCAACTTTACAATACGTTTTGTTTTGTTCGATTAAACACAAAGTGGTACACTATAAATTAAAATAGTTCTAATTCACGATAGCAAACCAAATCGAGCTTTTGAGATATCGGCTCAATCACTAACTAAAGCTGTGGCTGTTAGGCATAACAAAACGAGTTCAGTAAATCTACATTGAAGTTGGTTGTCAAAAAATCTATATTTATGAAGAAGTTTAGATGAGCGAGTCAACGCCATCAACATTTCTTTCATCTCATGTTATATAACCAAAATCCTTTGGTTTCATAAACTTGTAGTGGATTTCGTTATCAATTGTTGCTCAGACCAATATGCTATGCTCAGTCTTCTGGATTTCGCCTTTAATGCTTAATTAGCCTGATTTGGTGTTTTCGTTTAGCTGCCTCTCCGTACTCATCCTGCAGAACGAGCGCTCTTGATAGTTCAAGGGAATCAGGTACATTTTTCTCACATTGTTTTGCGATTCTTACCTACGGTTAGAAGGAAAAGCTTACTAGAGATGTTGTTTAATCGGCTTCACACATAGGCTTCACATAATCGGCTCATTGTGTTGCAAGGTATCACATGTGCAAGTCATCTGTATTAGCACTGCCACAATTCCTTATTGATCAGACGCAGGAGAATCAGAGAATCTATTCGTTTAACCAACATATTGAGGCAAATCAAGTTTGTTGGAATTACCGACATAATACGATCCGCTACATAGTTTCGTGCTAAGTAGCCCGGTGACTAACAGGTTATAAATCGCTGTGGATATCATTTTCCATAACATGAAAAGTTCCGTCTACTTTTATATTCAGACTAGGATATTTTGTTATATTCCTGTATTGTTTATTTGTATGTATATTTTTGGCAATCCAGGTGTCCTCGATGTAAATCGTAAGGATGAAAGTTGCAAAGACACAGGTGGTATTGTCTCATGAACTCTTGCAATCATCCCCACCAACTATAAAACGTGAGGTTTTACCGTGTTCTTCTACAAAAGTGCAGCCTTCAAGGCATTTAAAGTTATGACAAACACCATTTCGTTTTCATTCCGACATTAACCAAACAAAAACATCGAAGAAGACCTTTAAACAGCTCTTCCACATGAGATATTCAGATCCTCCGCTGGCCGCCCTGTAAAGTCGAGCCAACCATATTTTCCGATCTCAAGTTTGCTTGATTCATAGTTCATTAATTCATTCATAGTTTATAGTTTTAGCTGATGATCGTCACGGAAACTATTGTTTTTTTATTATTAGGTTCTATGTATTACAATTAAATGTCCTTACTACATATATTACTGTTTATGTTTATATAGAAGTCTAATTACTCACATGTGAGGCATTTCCCATTGCAAGAAGTTGAAAAAGTCCCCTCTAGAAATCACTGTTAAGTGTGTCACATTACTGAGATGCTGCTGTACTCAACTCATTGTCGTGGGAAGGAAAATGATCAATACTGTTCGAAATGAGCTGGTTTGGACGATTGTTCGTGTTAGGTGAACAAGAAAGAAGGCCTTTGAGGTCATTACAGAACTTTGTCGTCCAATAATAATTTTGGCCATTAAATCATGATGGTGTTCTATGCGTGTTATCATGTTCGTACTGTTACGCACAATTGCTTGTTGTGCTGCTACAAAACTTTTGCACCTTATAACCATAATACGTAAATGACTTATTCACCAAATGCTTTCATCTAGTATTTTACGTCTCAGATGCACGGCACTGCCCTATAATCCATCCGAATTTCGAATCATTGATTATTGAATCAAACTCATACTTCAAACATTTGGAGTTCTTGTACGTCTAGAGCAACCCACGAAATCCCTTAGCTTATAGCCGAGACAAATTAATACGCCGTATTATGACATTCTTCAAATCTGTTCTCTTATCTAAGAACATAGTGTTACTTTATTAGAAGAAAAATACTGTACATTTTGTAAAACGGATAGGTTGAACACTGACACTGACCATGAAGATTTATCACATATAAAATCTGAATATTCTTATTTATCAAGAACCAAATCATTCAACAAGACCAAAGCAAACATAAAAAGTCGTAAGATGCCCATACTGAAAAGAAGAACCGGTATACCAATAGTGAAATGACTATCAGTTTTCATTTGAAGATCTAAGCACTCTAGTACTATCACATACCAAATAACCATGAGGTTCCGCCTTGGCAAAAATATAACCTGTTACACGTTCATTACATACGGGGAAGTATATAATTTAAGACATAAACTTAAACTTATTAGATCGGTAAGAATCATGCTGTGGAAACTTGTTATAATGAAACACTAAAAATCGCTGCATATACAGGGAAACTATGACGTAAACGTCAACCTGAGTATACCGGAAGAGGATGAGCTTCAGTGTTGAATACCCAGTCGTCCAAGGGAAATAGATTGATTTGATCATCAGCAAATAACAAATAAAGATACTTCAAAGTCTCTGCTAAGAAAAAGGTTTCCATGAGATCACTAAAATATCAATTTAGCATAACAAGAAATAGCATTGCCAGAAAGATATGACACATACTAAGAAAATTGTACCTATGAGAAACTGGAATTTTTTTAACGCTTTTCACAGAAGAATATCCGTTTTGCACTTTCGCATACTTCTCAATGGCGTTGAAAGCATCCCATCCCCAATCCTGGTAAATTTTATCTCCTGAATTAGAAATGCATTAAGATACGCAGACTACAAAGCGGCAATTACCTGTTATTCTGTACAAATAAAACCATGACTCAATCGCTTCTGGTCGTAACAATGAATGCGCATCTAGAGGCTAAACATGTAACAATAAAATGTCAAACGTAAAAGAAAAAGATTCACAACCATATACTTTTATACTTATATCTTCTTCTACACCTGGCATCATATTAAAATGAGCAATTTCTGGTGCAAGCCCAGTAGGATTTACATACATCTTCTGACACGTTTTTCCAAGATCCTTAACAGAAATGGTAATTAGAATACAGATGATGAAGTTAAATTCAAATAATATGACCTTCGCTAAAGTAATATGATTGGAAGGTGCACCATTGATACTTCCTAAAGCCAATGTACCCGCAAGGAAACAAGCTAAGTGGTCCTTAAACAGAGGTCATAACGTAGCAAATTTAACCTGCAGTCTTAACTTCAAAAGCACAAACGAAGCATACCATTTTCGGTGAATACATACTGCCTGAGAGCAGTTCGCCGACAAATGCTAAATTGCTAGGCACCGAGTATCTCAACAACTTTACCTGCATGGATTCCATTGCAGTAATGTAATCTGAGAACAGCCTAAAATATGCAATAAACTTAGAAAAAGTGCGCTGTGTAAGCGATATGCACACAACCGGCCTTCAGAAAAGACATGAAGCAAGAATAACGGGACTTTTTTTTCTTGGTATGTAAAATTCTCACTAACTAACCAATCAATACTTTTGCCAGTTTGAATCCATTGCTTTAAAAGATACTCGTAATAACTGTCCGCACGTGCTCCAAATGTGATGGTCATGCCAGCTTAATTGATTACATCGATTTATATTAAATGATGTTTTCATTTAAATAAATCGTATGTAAAAAGAATACTGGAATTTATTGTTTGAACTGTTTCTGTGCTTTTCTTTCCATCCTATTTGTTGCAATATTCCACTTTCAAGTTAGTAAACGATACACGCATTGTTTTGCTCTAAGATATTTATGAAATACTAGGGCAACAACGCTCAAAAACTTGTGAAAATAATAACCACAGGACTATTGTTGGGTGCTCAATTTGGAACTGGCTGGTAGAATGTTTTACCAACAATATAATCAATTGAGAATCGTAAGCCGACAACAATACGAAATATTTTTCAAAAATACGGAATAAAAATCCATAACCTAAGAATTTATGAATCAAACGGAATAATGGGATTTTCAACCGGTAAATCTATTTTACTATTACGAAACACCGTTCGTTAACTTTTTGAAAAAATGAGATGAGACACCGATTTTACAAGTAAATTATCGAATCTTAGCAATGTATTTAAGATTATATAAAACTTTCAAACAAGTCGACTCTATGCATTCTAGGAAGAAGACTCTTGTAATCATCTCGTGATTCGCAATCAGATTAAAAAACACTGTGTCCTGGTAAAAACAATAATTGTAGATAAATGAAGACGCGAATTCGAGGAAACACATCATGAACCACAGTCTTTGCGATTATTTGTAAACAATAATTATGGGGACGTACGGCGAAATGGCAGAAGTGCCACCATGATAAGCAGCCTGAATCATGCTCGCAAGCACACTTTTACCAAGAATATAATCCAAAAGCTCGCGATCAACCTTAGTCGGTAAATTGGTACAAGAGAAATCTTGGTAAGATAAGCAGCATTGAGTAGGTGAAAAATGGTCAACTCAGGCTAATGTATAAACAAGGAATGCATTCATGCATTTCCACGATATCACGTTAAACACGAATGCGTAACCACATCCCGCAGCAGGGATTAGTCAACGACAAAGCTTACCTTATTGAAGAATTCCAGTGCTTTTACAAAAAATTCCACCACAGGTTGGCGCAAGCACAAGACGTGGACGTTTGCTTTTACGTACTATGAAAATCCGTCTCAGTTATCTTAGTCAAAGGAACTTTCAAAACTACCTACAGTTGAGGTTATCAATAAATATGTCCAGGAAAAAGGTCCACCGTCTCAGACTTTGATCAAAATATCTTTGAAAATTACCCATTTTGAAAAATTGTTTCGTAATCCATATAAATACTCCCTATTTTTTCAAATGTGGCTAACATCGTTAGTTAATGTAACAATAAGTATATAGGAAAATTCATTAATACCAGCACAATTTTGGAAAAAATGTCGGAACACTTTGCCCAACATTGAAACTTACTTCGAAATTGACCTGTATTTGAGTTCAAGAACATCTCGCACAGGCCATCCTTGTCTTTACATCCAATTTTATGAATGTGTTTAGAAACTTTGAAAGCCGTCTCCTTAAATTTAAATCTCGTGTGTATGTCAACAAACAACACTAAACAAATCTTTTCATTTAAAATAGTAGTACTTCTAAACCTCGTATATTTTCTTCCCAGTTACTCTAGAAAGGTCACGAAATTCCAACTGCAATGAAGTCACTTCAGACAGCGATGATTCGACACTCCAACGTGGCGGTTTCGCTTTTCTTGAAATAAAGAAATATAGTATAAGATTTTCCATTGAAAGAAACAAATATTCAATAAATAAGTGAGACAAAACAGTATGACAAGTGGACAACCTTGTTTTCAGGTTCACATCACTCAAGGGAATGGCAGATTTTGAGCTTGAGAATGCACTTAATAATCTTCCAGCAAGATCTTCGGCTTTTTCCACAAACATCTAACATTGCAATAATTATGAACAATCACTCGGAAATTCATTGGAATATTCGAAAAGACAAATATCGGACAGGAGAAAGCTACCCTATCACCAGTAAGATGAAATGCGCTAAGCAGACCACCAAGAGTACGTATAGTTGTTTCAAACACATTGACATATCGATCCTTTTCAAAAGACAAAAAATCTCGTATCCATGCTTTTCCCTGTTCTGCCTCTGAAAATAATGGAACATTTTAGGAAAAGTACTATAAGTTTTTTTTAATTTTGACAACAAAAAAGTACAAATCGAAACAAATCAACATCAAAACGTGAAGAAAAGCTATGTTAACTGCATTGTCGTGGAAAACTACGTAGTAGAAAAAGAAATTACTATCATCTATTTCTAAAGCTTGTTTCATTATTGAATAACTCTCGTACTTCCTGACTGCAAATTCACATAAATTTAAAAAGTGTAAAATCGATTTAAGTTCATTTCTGAAAACATGTGAAGAGCTATACCTTCTTTGAGACCCATAATGATAGCTGTGTCAAGAGCGTCAACTATTGTGAGCCCAGTATCAAACCAGTCTAGATATCCACCGCTAATCGGCTTTAGTTGGTCATGACCCCAGGCATACTTGCGATATCCTTCCCATGCATGTTTAAATGCAGCGACTACGGCACGCTGTCGATCATTAGTAGGACCTTAAATTAAAACTAAGATATAATAACTGAAATATAAACAACTCGATCATATGGTACAAAATTAACTGAGAATATTTCTAAGACGGAATTCTTTTTTCGAGAAAGCACTGCAATTAAGCAGAATGAAATAGTTATTAAAAACAAGTAGACATTATAAGAGAAAGTGCTAATCTAACCAGAAAAGCTAGGAACAGAAGACCTGTTATGTGATACTCCTCTGAGACTGCTCATGATCTCAATTTCGTCGTTATTCTAAAAAATTCTTGATATTATGAAACAATCATTTTCGGGAAATCCTGTTGCTTTACATTCCATGGAAATTCATATCAGTTCCACATATTGTATAAAAGATAAGTATGATTGCATAGATTCTGCATGCCAACTTCTTTTTGGAATAAAAGTAATTAGCACTTCAACAGTCATGAAAAAGGATAATTAAAAATCATAAATCAATATAGATACTTACTATCTCTCTGCTTTGCAATACATCAAATGGCGCTTTATTTGACATTTCGATATGTGGCGAAGCAATGACAAATAAGATACAAAAGAAGCTTAGTAACATTGTAATAATTACGAGCCGTTTTAAACGAGGGAGTGAGCGCCATCGCTAAAACATACTATATTCAAAGAAAAAATAACGAAAATTAGTATAATGTTAGAATATGAACTAACAATCGAAAACAAACGGTATACAACGGGATCAATAATTGATAATTATAAACAAAGTCATCACCAATTTCTTATCTATTTAAGCATGTCATACGTCGGAAACAAAGCGTAGTTTAGAACCAATATGTGATTCAGAAGCAATTAAACACAACATACTCGAAGAAATCCTATTCGGCTACTCTTTGGTTCATTGGTAAAGAAAGGTAAGCTTTCTGATGAGCGCAGTAATTGACTCCACCGCATCCAAAACAACCGATTCAAAAATGAAATGGTTGTGAGTTCCTACAGAAGTGGGTAAAAAGAAGTTGAAAAACAAACAAGGTGGAAACATTAGCGCATAAAATAACACTACAGTAGCAACATAAAGGCCATAATTTACGACCTCATACATGAGAACTAAAATATGAAGGTTTTCAACCATGACGGCTTAAAATTAATAGGAAAAACGAGCGGGTCAATATTGATATTCATAGAGAAAATGTCAATGAGCAGCATATGCAAGTAATTCAAGGCTGTCCACCCAGCAATGTTTTTATCAATTTTTTCACAAAATTATTCATTTTGATCCATTAGCTCAACGAGCACGTACTGACCACACTATATTTATGAATTTTTTCAATGCTTTCCGGTAAGAGATTGAGTGCAATCATGTAAACATTGGCAGTTTCCAAGCTTTTCCGTCGAGAGTTGAGATTAATAACAATTTTAGTTGATAGTAAGGAAGTAAATTCTTTAATAAAATTGGACGTCATTTAGAATAAAAAGTTAAAAAAATTCAGACAAACAAGACAAAAGCTGGCTATCTGAAATAAATATCGACTACCAAATGAACTTATCAATTTCATTGAACAGCATTCATCTTATAATGAAAGTTCAATAAAAAAGAAATGTATTAACATTTAGCGCACTCGCTAAAGAATCCACCCACGCATGCAAAACTCGTAAGCAATTTCAGTCTGTTTGTTGCAAGTGTTGATTAAGCAAGCAGGTTTGCTTTCTAGCATTTTTCCATTTTTCCCTCATTATAATCTAATTTATAACATTTGTAAAATCCTAGTTGATTAATGAATAGATAAACATTTTTTGATTACGTGTACAAAGTTCTACTAGGTTTACTACGTACGTTTGTATTCTGATGGAATAAGCCGCAATGTTATCAATCGATGAAGTTCGATGAGAATTCTTTTTAGTTTTATAAATGCGGTGTACAATTGCATATTTGATGATGGCTAATAAAATTCCAACTACACATTTGATTCCAACTAATAAGAAATCGATTTTTAATGTTCAATGAAAAACATGTAACTAAGAGAATTGTGGTTCGATTTGATGTTATTATTCATTGATATCGTTCATTTATAAATAAAAATCTATTCTTTTGCATTAATATGTTGTAATAGCACTTAATTTCAGGATACCCTTTGGCATCAATAATCTATATGTTCAATAGATCGATATCTGATAAATCAAGGTTATTTTGCTCGTAATGTGTCTTCCTAATGCAATACACTTTTCTTCATTATGATAGTTCATGATTACGATACTTCTTAAAACTTATCAATATAATTGATCTGATTCAAAACATTAATTTAATATTAGCTAACTTTTAAAGGGTGACTTCCTCAACGTCTTCGAGAGCTACAGTGAAGAATGAATATTTGAAAAGAAGTGCTTCAGATACTAAGTTTGTTCATTTTTATTAATATTCAATAACTATTACTAAACTCAGTTGTTGGGAGTTGAATGAAAATGTGTATGCTTTGTTATGCGTCATATTTCATTTTGACGTACCTACTTTTTATGTGTCATTGTTAGTTTTGCCATTTTCTTGCTTTTTTCTTGTTTTTTTTTTCGTTTAATACTACATGAGAGGTTAATTTTTATTTGTATTGACTCTTTAAGGAAAAAAATAATAAGGAAATAATACGCATCTTAACTTTCAAACTTTCGTTTTATATTCAGTTATATTCAGAGCAATATTTACTTCGGGAATGCCTTTAATTTTGGAAGACGATGTGATTATAGTAGACGACTCTAAACAGGTACATTTTTATGCCATTTATGTCTATAATTATTGGATTAGTAATTAATACACATATTTCTAGAATAATTCGAGCAGGAGCGTGGAAATAACCAAAGACGACTTTGTATTTACTAAAGAACGAGATAGTAGCAAAAGGTAGTTGTTCATAAATATTTTAATCAAAACACCACCTCGAATGTGACTGCGCATTGAAACTGTTACAATGTTGTTTTTTTTTAATTTTCAAACGATTTCTCCAGTTTTATTGTTGAGATTACTTGCTTAAACGATGCAATGAAAATCCTATATTACATGTCATTTACATTTGTATTATAAAGATATTTTTCTATTCCATTGCTATGGTTTACTGCCTTCGATACGACAGGGCTGATAAATATCTGTATTATAAAACTTGTGAATGCATAAATTCACAACAGTTTCTTAATTTGACGTCAATTTTGTTATTTCTCAAACGCTAGCGCTACACGAACCTTGGTATAGGTCAACAAGTTTTCAGAAATCGATTGTTTGATCCTCTTCCGATTAAATCGCCACAGAGTTCTCATATTAACCGCATTAAGCAACTACGGTTGACAATCCCTTGTACTGACAAAGTAAGTTTATAATAAAGTGTTCTTCTTCTATTCTCAATGATTTTTTCGGTTTTTTAATATTTTATTTAACCATAGTCCTACCTTCTTTTTTATTTATACCTTACTTAAGGCATGTAGTACATTTTGTTCCATAGAACTTTGTTTCAAGAGTGCACTTTTAAGGCAGATAAATGTATTACCGATAGGTCTTTGCCAACGACTACATGTGAGCATACAGAGCAAAAACACGAAGAGATCTAACAGTTGTTGTATAATTTATATGGCATTTGTTGATAATATTTCATTCTGCTTTTTCATTTCGGGGTCGGAGTTTTAGAAAGAAATGATTACCCATTTCAGGAATTAGCTACTTTCGATGATTTATTTGAAAATAGACGTCCGAGACGAAAGCCAATTACA
>KN716204.1:143925-161565 GCA_000816705.1 Dictyocaulus viviparus | reverse complement strand
TTAAGATATAGTCATAATCGTATTTTTATTTGCAATTATATTGTGTCGTTAAGATATTTAATTTATTATAGTACAGACATTTAGCAAATATATTTTCAGATTTGTTGATCTGTTAACGGATGCTGCTTCTCTTCCTTGTCGGAATTATAGTACACTTCATTTAAATACAATTTTTCTATCTATTACTAGTGTTTGTGTAATTTGTCGATATGCACACACCTCAGTGAGAGGAATTCACTAAGTATTGAGTACAAATAATGCCAAATAAATGTCTATTCATCCATTTGATCTACAACAGCTAAGTAGTTTAATATATAAATAAATATTTCTGATTATTCTTTTCTAATATTTCAATTCAAAGTGGTGGAAAAAAATACTGTATGACGAGATAATCTGTGTAACCGACACTTTTTTCTCCTGACTTAAAACCGCTTCATTGGTATTGAACCGCGGTTGAAGAAAGAACACGGGGCAAAAATTGATAGATCAAAATATCAAAGGTGGCCAATTCATTTCACCTGACATCATATCTACTTAAGTGATAATAAAAGTGACAACAAAAGTTTTTCTAGATATTTTGTATTATATAAGCTAATATACCTTGCGGGGGTACAATGGCACAGTGGGAAAGGTGCCACAGTGACACGCATTAGTTCGCGACCGTCCCTAGGTCTACGAAGCCCACCATCTCTTCGGGGTCGGTAAATTGGTAACAGAGAAATGGATAAGATAACTAACACTGACTTGGTGAAGAGTGGACAACTCAAGTCGCTGTATAGACCAGACTTGCATTCAACCATCTGCACGATATAACGTTGTACACGAATGCGTATGCGCATACTGCCGCAAGGGATTGATCAACGTCAGTGCTTATCTTATCTAATACATGTTGCACGACTCATTGTCATTCGTTATTAGGAGAATACTCGATTGTTAAGGTCAATAAATCAAAGCAATGAACTCCTGTCCAATCATGTAAGTAAAGCAACCTTCCTACCAGCATTGATTGTTGATAAATAAAAAAGTTATGCGAGTTATTTTTCTATGCAATAAGAAACTAAACAACATTCGTGTGCTATTTATAAACAATGTTATTAATTTTAAATGTGTGGTCAATGCTGGTAGACCCAAAAATACGGAAATGTATAACCTTTCACGTAGTGACTGGAATTCTATCTGTTTTATTACCTCTTAGCATTTACGTAATGCTTGTGTTGTTGAGGTCGTCGTCGTCGCTGCACCAGTCGATTTTTGATCATTTACGTGGGCACGCTCCGCCCATTTGCTGTGACGCGGCACAAAATAACAAATCATTGTTGTCTGCAAATTGTCTACCTCTTCAATTTTTTGGCTCCTAGAAAGATTCTTTAATGATATTATAATTGAAGATGGTGTGTTGGATGTGCCTTAGCGTACTGGCTGTTGTCATCGTGGTGGTGACCGTCATTGCCAAATTCTTTTTTGTCACCAAGAAATCTGCAGAGGTGATTGAGTTTTCTTCGTTCTTCGTGCTCTTTTAACGTATCATAGAGATCTTATTATAAACATCAAGTATTAAAAAATTTGAAACTTTATAAAGGAGATTAGAAGGAAATGTAAAATTTGGTCACGGTTCTGTTGGAGAAGTTTAGAGACTGGGAAAAAATCAACAGCACTGAGGCTACTAATTGTAATTTAAGCAAATGTGACAGCTGAACATGGTGACCAAAGTTCAAGGTATAACAAGTAACATTCCATGAACGAACTTACCTTTTTTTTTATCAAGAGCTCTTTTCTGTTATTGGTATTCGCTCGATAGCTATTTGTATTAAGCCGTAACATATTTATTATTGTAACAGATATTTCTAAACAACAAATATGCAAAGACGCTACTAGAGGAAGCTGATAAGCACTGCAGGGACTCATAACGATTATTGTCAACTCAGGTTTGATAACATTGCAGATGAAATGCATTGTGATAAATGCACGTGCTGATCAACAACAGATCGTTAATGTTACAACATTTGCTGGATTTTTGATCATTTGAGGAACATTAGAGTTGTCATTTATAAAAACATATATATATTACGATATTTAAGAGTAGAATATTAGAATATAGAGAAAATATGCTATTGTTAAGACCCGTTTAAAGGATTTTTTCTTTCGACACTCATATCTCAGTTATTGGTGTTTTAACTGTACTCGATTTGAGGACACATGAGTTAATTTCAGCTGCGGAAAAACGATTGGAAACCTGATGTTGTGTACTTATACCAGTTTCCGCGTTGTAAGGAGATTCCTAACTTGTCACCGTTTTGCTTGAAAGTAGAGACATTTCTTAAAGTGAATAAAATTCCTCATGAGGCAAGTATACAAATTTATACCTATTTTAATATTTAAGAATAAAAAGTTACTTTCGATATTTGCTTAGAGTTGTTTTATATGGTAACACATGAAGTCATATTGAAGGTGCGTTTCATCCTTTGTTTTGGTTACTCTTAATTTTTTCTTCCAAACAAAAACATTATTTCACTTTAACTTCTTTCAATGAATAAGTTTCTCTTTACTATTTTATGTGTTCTGGTAGTAACAGTTTACCCTCACTTATATCATCTAGTCCTTGTAAACACTCGATTGGTTCTTGAAATCCAATAAGAATGAGTTAAACAAGGACCACTGGTACGAGTTTTCATCGAGTGAATGGTATTATATTGAATGAAATAGTTGGGATAGGAGTTGTAAATAAGTTGAAGAAGAAGCATAGAAGTTATTTTACATTCTGAATAATGCTTAACATAAAATGCTAGCCTACGCAACTCGTAAAAAGTATTTAATATGCTTACAGTTGAAATAGTTAAGTTGATTGAGTTGCTATTGATTTTAGTTTTGAACTGACGTAGTCCTTTTTACAGGTGTCTCCTCTTGTTTTTGGGCGTTCAAAATATGGGCTCCTACCGTTCGTTGAGTTGAATGGCGAACAGATTGCTGACTCACAGATCATTATCAGCCGTCTAGCAAAACATTTCAATGTTAAAGTATGTGAATGGTTTGAACGAATTTAAATGATAAAATAATAGTCAGGAGTCTAACAAACATATCTCGTTAATTTTTTAGGAAATATTGATGTGATGCTTATCTATTTCACTTTTAAAGTTGTTAAATCCAATTTTTTTTTGTTATTCTTACTAAAATTATTATATTGAGAAATTACTAGCTTAAAATGGAAGATAACGTAATATCCTAATCCGAAGCATTAAATTGATATCATATGGCACTTCGATGTCACACGGGGTGCTGTAGTGAACGTACTACAGTGATATGCAGTCCGGATTAGTTCGTGGCCGCCTCCAGGCTTGCCAAGCTGCCATCCCTCTGGTGTATGTAGATTGCCACTAGAGAAATCTTAGTAAGACAACCAGGATTGACTTGGTGAAGAGTGGTCAACTCAAACCACTAAACCATGCTCACATTCAACCACCAACACGATATCATGTTGAACACGAATGCATAGGCGCAACCGCCACCCACAAGGGATTAATTAACGCCAAAGCTCATATTATCATATCATCTAATGCATCGAATAAAATAAAGTGGTTTTTTTAATACTCTCAATTACTTAGGGTAGGCTGTTTTGAATATTATATATACCAAATGATTCTTCTATTTACAGAAGACGCTTAAGCATTGATCGGTTATCAAATTTACTGAAAACAGTAGGAATAAAACTGTTAATACGTTGTTTAATGCCTTTGATAAAGCTTCAGCCTTCACACATACAAAATCTAAATTAATGGAAGCATCTTTACCTGAGTTACTGAATGATGTGAATTTCTAAAGTTTAAATAAAGATGAAAAGCGGAGCACAGATCACTGGTTGCAGTGATACGGAAACTCGAGTCAGTCTACTTAGGTTTGACTCATACTCGGGCAACCATGTTTTCCATTATTCCGCCACGGTCAGCAGATTTGCACCAAAGTAGTTTGTTATTGGCTTAACAATGACTGGTCGTTTTATTTTAGGTAAATATATAAAGTGCTTGTAATAACAGTGGTTTCATCTCTAAGATTTCATGAATGAAACAAATTCTTCGCGCATTCTGCGAGAATTGATTGCGTTAATGCTTATGTTATACTTATCTTCATAATAAGGTAGGTGAAATGAGGTAATGGAAAATTCGTATTTCAGTCACTTTCGTCAGCTCGAAACGAAGCGATAGTAAGGTTTGTCGATCGGACTGCTGACAATCACACTTTTCTGTAAGAACGTTGTGTATTTCTTATGTTTATAATTACTTTTGAACTCAGATTAATTATTGCTGAGGAAATAATTTTTATGCGAAAACTTTCTAAAATAGTCATTCAAAAATATTTTTTGTAAAAACATCATGGAAAATGGGGGATTTCTGATTTATTGTCCATCTGTCAATAAAACATTGTAGTATTAAGAAAAAATGATTGGTAAAATTTTTAGTCTTCATTTAGACTCCATTGCACATTCAAAATGATGGAGAATGACTTTTTCTCGATGCTTCTTCGCAATATGGGTGTAAACGAAACTTTATTACCGATTCTTTCTCCTATATTGGGTTTTATGATGAAATGGAAGGTAGGAATAAAACTGAATATTGGTGAGCCACTTTGCGAAGCGTTTGAAATTTGAGAAAAAGCGTAATTTGGAGTCGAGTCTATTGGAGAATTTGAAGTTCTCATGGTCACGTTATTATTAAGTTCTCTGCAAATAATTATTTACTCTTAGGTTGCCACACGAGTTTCCTCTGGTATTGGTCAGCTTGCTATCGAAGAGTACAGAGAATTACTACGAAAGGACTATGACTCTTATCGCGATCTACTGGGCGAGCAGAAGTTTATGTTCGGTGATGAAATCACAACAGTAAGTACTTTCCTAATATCATCATTTTTCAAGAAAAAAAATCATTAGTATATGCTAAAATTTGAACTGCCTATGGAATTGGATTTTTGTCAATCTATTTTGTTTTCGGAGAAAGTGATTTACGAGCTAAAAAATTGAGCAGATTGTTTAGATATCTGCTTAGCACTTGCTTAAAAAATATCATGAAACAAACGAAGATTGATGTTTCCGTGAATCGTGGTTTTGTGAGAAGACATTATTACTATTGGTCATTAGTTCTTATTCAGTGTAGTGAGGGTGCAGTGGCGCAGTGATGCAGGTGCCACACAGTGTGACGCAAACCCGAATTAGTTCGCGGCCTCCCTCTAGACTTACCAAACTGCCATCCTCCCGGAATGGGTAAATTGATACGACTGAAATTTGGGTAAGATAACTAGCACTGACTTCGTCAAGATTGGTCAACTCAAGTCACTGTATAGACCAGTTCGCATTTAATCATCTTCACGATATCACTTTGAACACGAATGCATAGGCGCATCCCGCCACAAGGGATTAATCAACGCTAAAGCTCATATTATCATATCATCTAAAGCATAAGATGAAATAGAATGGTTTTTCAATACCCTCAATCACTTAGGGTAGGCTGTTTTGAATGTTATATATACTAAATGTTTCTTCTGTTTACAAAAGACGCTTAGGCATTGATCGGTTATCAAATTTATTGAAAACAGTAGGAATAAAACTGTTAGTACGTGGTTTAGTGCCTCTCATAAAGCTTCAGCCTTCACACATACAAAATCAAAATTAATGGAAGCATCTTTACTTGAGCTACCGAATGATGTGAATTCCTAAAGTTTCAATAGAGATGAAAAGCGGAGCACAAATCTCTGGTTGCAGTGGTATCTATCTATTGTAGCTTATCTAGTAGTATAGTAAAATGTGCAGCTTTTTTCTTTTATAAAAGTTAATGGACTAAAAGTACAATCGTACTGTAATCACTAAATAATCGTTTCAAGCAGACATTTTGAAGTTTGAATACGATTACGAGCTGGAGTTTGTTTTCCCATCATTGAAGTAGTTCTTTCTCTTCAAGGAAATTTACTTAGTTCATCCATTGAGTGATCGAACAGTAGAAGCATTATAAATAGCGTAGTTCCACATCATTGTTTTATTCTTGTGGTTATGTTTCTGGTAAATTATTGTGTGATGATGGAGCTGTCGTTAAAATAGAGGAACAGTTCGCTCTTTGAAATCACGTTTGTGCTAAAATTAAACTGCTTTTTTGTTGTTGTTTATATTATTGTAATTACAACAAGAATATATCAAAACATATTTTTTCGCGTTCCAATGAGTAATTTGGTTTACGGTAATTTCAAAATATTCAGAGCATAAATGAGAAATTAGTAATCTTTGAATAGAGTAATTTGAAAAATATACAAATTTATATGATTAGATCTTTTGTCCTTGTTTGTTTTGACAATATAGACGAGTTTATATGACTCAGAAAGTGAGAATGAATGAGGGAAAAGTGATAAGTATGGGTGTTACAGGCTGATTGCACAGTGTTCGGACAACTAGCTACTATCCTCTACATTTCGACGACTAATTACGCGAGTGAAGTATTGAGGGATGAGTATCCAACACTGGTGGCGTTTTGTAATCGTGTCAGAGACGCTGCCTTTGGAAACGAATTCGTTATTAACTGAGTTCCGTGTCTTTTGGTAATAAGTATAGTATTTTCAAATCTTTCTGAGGCTCCAGACGTGACGTTACTGAGTACAAGTCGCGTTTTGTTTGCCTGAACTTTCTGTCTCGTGCATCACGCATTATATTTTGTTTACAGTTGTATTTTTTCAGCAACATTTGAGACTAGTTGATAACGACATGTCAAAATTTAATGTAAACAGTACATAGATAGATTTTTTCGTTGCAACTGTAGTGGTTTATTTCAATCCACACAACGTTTCCTCTTCTGATTCCAGTAAATTGAATAAATATTAGGTACAATGGGTTTTTTGAAAAAGAACTACTTGAAAAGAACTGATGATTCTTTGCTAAAAAGGGGAGTACTGGTACCGTCCAAAGATAAGGGTCAATTTGCATTTTCGATGACCATGTTATGGCTCAATTAGTGGATATAATAGCTTGAAAGCACTTGTTCACTATCCAGCCCGTGATAAGAAAATTGCTCAAATACGAACGACATCTGCTTCTCAATTGATCTAACGCGTCTGCTAGGAGATCATGTTAATATTGACTTTAAGTGCCGGACAAAAACAACACTTTTGAATAAAAGTATGTAAATGAATCATCTATGATCTTAATAATTATTAATGCTTCTCATGATATTGAAATTGAAGCAATATTTCTTTTGACGAGTATGAAATGTGTCTCTCTTTTGAATATATATAGATAAGGCGAGGAATGTAGACTTTAAGAGCACTCACTAACTTGGATTCTTTAAACTAATAATTAGAATTTTTTTTTTGTGAACTGTGTATAGAGCCACTCGTTCAACAAATCCTCTATATTGTGAGGAGCGAAAGCCATTCGTTCGAAAAAGACTCGAACTAATTAGGATGAAATTACAATACCTAAATCATCTCGAAATTTGAGTTGAACTTCAGTATCATGATATGAAGCAATATTATTGCTAACCAATCATTAAAACCTAAGTTAATGAATTTGTAGATTTCATATGAACATGCTAAAAGTACCGCGAGGTATCCTGCCTCCTTGTTTTGATCTTGTGATGAATGTCTTCAGTAAGTCGTTTACATTTATCGTTTCATCTTATTTTTGTTATGAATATCCCTTTTCAGCTAATTAATTGTAAAGCACGTCGCATTCGTATTCACCTAGTGTACCAGGTGATGACTAGTCAAGTCACTCATAACACCAGTGTTTCTATAAGTTGGTTGCTGAGACTTTAGTATACCTGTATGGTAGAAATGGTACCTGGCGTGAGTTTCCAAGGTGAGAATCGTATGGATTAGTGACGAAACGCCACGGGGATTTCGTGTAGAGACGATTCCTCTAGCACTAAATAGCAGATGATTCCTTCGTTATGTAACGATGAATTTCTTGTTCTCCATTCTCTGTAATACATCATCAAATTCATTTTTTGACTTTTGAATTCGAGATCCTATGCCTATTAGCGGTTGTTGTGAGGTATAACAAAGACACTTGAACTCGGTTTGTGAGGTACTGAGGTCAAATATTTGTTAGTGTATTTTTGTGTTCTCTGCAATCATGAAAAAGCCTTGCTGGTGCACTCTTAGATCTTGACCTCAGATAATTTCGATGTTGCATAGATCAGAGCAAATGACGATATACCCTGCATTAAAATGGCTTGTCTAGAACAGGGTCATCTACAGAGCCAAGTGGGCAGCAGTTGAACTTTCTTCGAGCCCACGTAATCTTCGATAGCATGTTGTGTGCAACTATTTATCTCATCCTTAATTGCGAACGTAAATTTCGTTCTTCAGGACTTTTGTTTTCCTCTATCATTTATATGATGCAGAAAATATTTTAAACGGTCTTCAATGATCTTTCATCTTGTTTTCGTATTATCCAAAACCAACAACAATATTAGAATCGAGGGACGGGTCTCGCCAGTGTTAATTATTCTGTTGATTGTTTTATTATTATACCAAATTAGTAGATAATTCTTGATTTAATCATGTATCTTTAGAGATTCATTTTATGACTTGATTAGTTTAATAAGCTATCATTTCTATGGATTCACGTCTTCACATTCTTTTGCTTCTTCCGAATATTGTTCGCTCACATTCCGTAATACTTTCTACATCATATACATTCGTACTGTAATTGTTCTAGGTTGTTTTAATACAAAAATAACTATTTGTTTTTCGGTGCTTTTTGTTCATGGTCACAACGGAATGTTCTTAACATAAAATAAGATCGTGTTTCTACTTCACTCTTTTTATAGAAATACTTGGTTGAGGTGTCATAACTTAGTTGAATAGTGAACATGATAAGTAAATATTGAAATGTAGAAGAATAGCCTGCTTTTTCATCTCAATGCACTCCTTACTTTTGACTCAAATTACTAGTAATTTGAAAAGCTCCGTCGAATCCCCGTCAAGTTACTGCTCTTAATCAAGGCGACTCTTTCCTCAATTATTTATCTCTTCATTATTATCAATATTACTAGTAATAATATTATTGTTACTATTAATGTTAGAAACAATTGCTATGTTATCGTTATTCTTCTAGTATCTTAACTGTTCAACAACCACCTGTAAATTTACGTAAAGTGCGTCAAGTGCATACTAAATTTCACTTAAGAGAATTTTAAAAAGTGAGAGATACGGATCTGTATACTTTCGTAAACAACGATCAAGTTCTTAAAATTTGAACTGTAGTCTCCTTAAGTCTATTGATCTTTGTTGCGAGTAACATACATTGTCAGATTTGACAAAAATACCTACTTTCCTCACATGTATTATTACTTTCATACATTCTTAACATGTGCTAAATTTTCTTGAGATACTTACTCATTGAGGTCTTGTCACGTTATAATGTAGCTCATTTAGTGTTGCAGAGGAAATCGATGATCATATCGATTAGGCGACATGTTTCCTAACACGTTTCAGAAGAAGCGATTACTTCATATTCTAAGTACATAAAGCTGTTTTCCAAAAAACTATCAACGTCGTGATTCTATTGAATGTCTTAAAAGAAAGGGCATGCTTCAGAAACGATGTATCTCCATATGCATTATCTTAGTATTATCGTTCTGAAGGAGATTATGTTTGGCCATATGATAAGATGTTCATCATGGAAGAATCTCTCATCTCTCTCTCAACTTTCCGAATCTTTGACTTATTCGCTTCGTGTTTGAATTCGGCCATATCGATGAGACGTTCACAGTATTTATATTGATTGAGAATGCACTGGACTTCCCCATAGATTTGAAATCTGGAGGCAAAGTTGAATGCCAGTTTGTTCAGTATAATAACTCTAGATCACCTATCCTTATGAGTTTATGGTGTTCAACCTCTTAGATCATTCTGATAGTAAGTCATCAACGTGTTGATCTTGGCGATCATGCAAATCTGAACCAAATAAATGAAATAAATGTTAGTCAACTTATAAAATGCCAATGGTCAGAAGGTCATGGTGACCGTTATCAATGCACCAAAATTTTTAACATCTAAGCGAAATGGTAATGAGAAGAGAACTAATCTTTTTTAACGATAGCGCGAAAATTTTGTAATATACGAAATGAAATTGATGATTGATGACCACTACGAGGGCAATGAAGCACTACGGAGTTATCCTGTTATTTGAGTGAAAATTACTTCAACAAAAACATTTGGACCGTACATAAAAGAAACAATTTCACTCCAGATATATTGTTTTTAGTCAGTAAATCCGAAAAGATGTTCAGATAACAGAAATACGCTCACAAATTTCACGTGAATTGTCCATGAAATTTTAATTGGTGTGCCCAAAAATATACGGCGACTAATGTAACCCACAGGCACTTTCCATTGCTAATCAATACCACATCGATTTATTAATTTTTACTCACTGTAAACTATGATAGCTTATAATAGCACGATATCCCACGTTTCTCATTAAATACAAATTTCGAGCTTCAAACGACCGTACTAGCGAATGCACAATCGTCTGAATGTCTAGTGATACCAGAAAGGAGACCGGTGTTGAATGGTTGTCCTGAAGCAGCAAATTTCGAAATCGAACCGTAATGTGCTAAGCATAAGTGAGACCCCTTAACAGAAATCAGTCCACAAATAAATTAGTCCATATAAATATATAGTTATATATAAAATAGAGCGCCGAAAGAGTGGAACTTTTGGCGCATAAACTAGACGTTTTCAAAAAATTTTATGGTCCGAGTTCATGAGGTCAAAATTGTATTCACAGACATAATCCTTTGAAGAGTCGTAACGTTAGGAAAGTTATATTTAAACTCTCCTGTTTCTGATCGACAATGTCATACGGAGGAGATTCAACATAATTCAAATACGTCATTATAGTAATAATTGTCCAAAAAGAAAGGAGATATTGAAATCAAAATTAAGATGACGCAAGAAGCATTAAAATAAAATACCTTCATCCAGGAATTTGACCATAAACATCAGAAATGTCTCAATAACCAATGCTTATAATATTTAGCTCGAAGATAAGGAGGAGTATAGTATGGGAGCATTACCATCTTAGCAGACATGTTGAGGATTTTTTAAGCTCTTCTAGACCGGCAGAGAACAATGATCACGATATATGATAATGTATATCAATACCATAACTTCCGACTTCTGAAAACACTTTTTGAAAAGAAATATTTTCAACTAAATATTCAAAAATTTGAGCAAGCTTTCGATGAAGTCTTTAACGTAGGCTCAGATTTCGTTATGGCTTGATCTACATATTGTAGACGGATTTATAACTAAATCCTAGACCCATTGTTTAGATCACAAACGACATATATTAAGCAATTGGGGGATCATCTTTTTTTCAATTGTTTGATAATATTCTCTGCTTCTTTGACCTTCCAGTGTAGATCCTAAACATAAATTAACCAAGTAACCATCAAAACAGAACCAAAAAGCAATAAGGTTCAGATGTATTTTCATAAATTTTTGACAAATAAAAAAATTAAAAATTTAGATTTCATATTTTTCAATAAGTTTTATTTGTTAACACTATGTAAGATGACCTAAAACATGCAAATAATACCTGGAACTGATTTGCGTCCAGATGAATTTCTATACGTTTTGATTTTGTTTCTCCAGCAGATAATGTATGAAGTTTAAGAGAAACGAATGGTTCGGAAACGCGATTCAGTAATTCTGTCTAGAATGAATGGAGCATAACAGTGACCATTCAAGTTATCTCAAACCAAATCAAACACAAACCTGAACAGTATTTAAAAGAGTACATTCGCAATCGATCAACTCGGGATAGTCCCATCCAATCGTATTCAATTGTGAACGCAACATATCAACTTTCCTCTGAACGATCTCGAAATTAAAACTTAATGACCTTGCACTTAATGAAACGTTTAGAATATTACCATAGAGCTAAATATCTACGCATTTTGCAATAAAAAAATTCTAAGAAAAAAAGAACTTGATTGCAAACAAATACCCAACACCATATCTACGAGTGCAACGTTAGTCATAAGGAGAAACTTATTATGATACTTAAAAAGCACAGATGACAACCTCATAAACCTCAACTACGGCTGTGCTAAAGGGATGACTTGAATTCAATTTCTCCCTTAATGTGTCCGCACTCCAATTGAGACGAGCACCATCGGTAAAAACCGTCCACACGCTTTCAGCAACTTTGTGCGGACATAACTCATCGGTCCCTAATATTTTTTAATAATAGCAAAAAATACATTCCAAATGTAACACAACCTAGGTTTTTTGCATGATTTTTTTGAGATATTTTATGAATACGTTGAAAAAAATATTGTGGTTCTGAAAAACCTAAGAAACCGAACCCTTTAAATCTGTACAACACCATAATTCTACTATGAAAGCTTACTTACACCTTTCTTCTCCTGTAAGGATTGAGAACAATTTTTCTGCTAGACGTTGGGCTTGGTCCTCTGACGGGGCATTTCTGCTGGAAAGCACTTCGTGTAGTAACTCTATGCCTCGACTACTCATTATACCAACTAAATCCTAAACACCTGAGAAAAACCGATTTCAAAACATCAGTGCGAATATTGATAAATTATGTGGGGAGTACATAACATTCGATACTGATGCGCAGTAACAAACGTTTACACGAATAGATTGAAACCACTTTATCGGTAAAAACACCAATAAACAAGCTGTGCATGCAGAATATTCATAATCAGCAACGACTTGTCTACATTACTACATGCGTCAAATTTCCTATACCTCAAATTAGAATCACAGGTAAAATTTTTTCGAATTTAATACTATTTGTCAAGAGATACAGTTTTTCTATAGTAGTTCAAACAATATCAAAATACTCTTGCTTATTATCTTTAAAACATTATAATATCAAGGATCCTTATCGGAACTACTTTCAGCCTTGACTCCTTGCCTCCGCAACTCCTCATCTATCCTTTCTTTAGCTCTGTATATCTATAATGCTTAGAAATTAAACGGACTACAAATTTAATTCAATTGTTAAATATACATGATCCCAAACCTTAGACTGCAGATAAAAAGATCCACCTTTAGCCATGTCATTGATTGAAAACAAATGTTCAAAGTTTTTTTCAACTAGAGTTTGGTCAATTGGAGGTTTGACGTTCAAAATTTGTAATGACTCCTTAAACAAACCAGAATTGAAATTGTCAGGAATTCCAAGCCTCAATTCAAAACTTTCTGGTGCACTCTGCTTTTACATTTACATTTTAAATAGCATTATTACCACTGCTATAAGATGATACATCTGATTCGAATGATATTCGTATGATACCTCTAAACTGATCCCATATTTAACATTAGCATTAGCACAATCTCTTTCCTCATTAGCTGACTGACCAGTTTTCGTAGCATAACTTGCGGCCGCTTGTTGACTTTCTGAAACCTGACTACTCCACTAGACGTGCCAAAAAGTATTATTTATGAATTTAACAATCACAAATAATTTATTAGAATGTTGATACGACAAAATTATGGTGAGACTGACGTTGAATTTCTTGTCTGATGGCCCGTGCAAGCGCCTTAGCCACAGCTTCACCTACAGCAAGAGCAACCTAAAGACGTAAGGTTATATCCAGACATATATGGAAATTAGTGAGTGTTATCACCTTGACAGCATGTCTCCATGGCATTTTGGAAGCATTAAAATAAATTAGAGGATAACTAAACAAAATTTCAGGAGAACAATCAAACTGAAAGGGCTGAAAATAAGAAGGAAAAAGAGCCTCAACATATTACCAAATATCAAACATCTAATCATTTATTTAAATCTGAACAAAATAGGTACAACTCGGCACTTGAATCTCTACTACATTTAGGCTTCACAGTACGCACATGCTTGAAGTATTTCAAAAGCTCTAAGATAAATGATTGTCGATAGCTTCCGTCCCACATTTTGCACAAAAATTTACCATCGGATGATAGTCGGAAGAGTGGTGGTTTTTTAGTGATAATATCGTCACTGGCTGATGTTGCATATTTCCGAGCAAATAAATGGAATACTGCCCGACACAATTCCGTCAGCCTTAGATGATCAGTAGCATTATCGCCTATAAATGCCTATTCCACACTACAAAGACAAGTGAAAAAATATAAGTTTCTACAGATTAAAGAAGAAAAAAACATCCAATAAGAATGACTGATTTCGCATGAAGCTCCTAATGCGTCCCCACCTTCCAAGTACTTAACTACTTAATAAACCACTTAATAACTACTTAATAAAAAACCAGACTTCATAAATAAAGATAAAAAGGATCAGTCAGAAAAAACTAAATATATCGAAGAGAGCTTAACATACAGTATATTGATGAGACAAAAAAGATTTAAAGAAGTGTATGGAAGCCTAAATAATAGCATGCAACAGTTGGAAATGTCTAAGTCAAATGCGAAGTGAGATAAGATGATCTTTGATCAATCCGTTGATGCGGGATGTGTCAACGCATTCTTGTGCAATGTAATATCGTGAAGGTGGTTGAATGCGTGCCTGGTCTATACAGTGACTGGAGTTGACCACTATTCATCAGGTCAGTGCTAGTTATTGTACCCAGATCTCTCTGCTACCAATTTACCGAATCCGGAGGGATGTCGGGCTTGGTAGGCCTGAGGGTGGTGACTGCGAACTGATTCGGGTCAGCGTATCACTGCGGCACTTCCAACACTGAGCCACTGCGCCTCTCGAATGCATTGTAAAGATGTTATTAATTCTAAGGAATAAATTGTTGCGGAAAAAAAGGCAATGAAAACGAATATCCTAGGAATTGACACTATTATCAAAAAAATTAAACACCAACATACCTGTTGGATTGGGACACATATCACTAAGTACTACATCAACCATTCGTCCATTTAACTTTTTTGCAATCAATTCCTGCGTCTTAGGAGATGTAATATCAGACAGTGAAAGTATATCTGCACCCGGTATAGGACTAACCGGCTAAAAATTTGTATGCGTAACAGCAAATGGAAGATCCTGAATAATTCTACCTGGAGATCGATGCTAAGTAAATACCCAGAAGTACTTCTATTGTTGAGTCCACATCGTTCAACTACTACCTGGCTCCAAGATCCAGGTGCGCATCCAATGTCCAACACGGTAATGCCTAAGCTACAACAGAAGTCATTCGACAAAGCAAGAAGAAACTAATGTTATGTTGTAAAAAAAAGAAACACAAGAAATAAACATGTACATAACGTGAAAATTATGTGAAACAAAAATTTGGGTCTCAAATCTATGCGATCTAAACAAGCAGACCAGATAGAACAAACCAGGTTTCAAAATCTTATATCGATCATCCATCTCAATCAGTTTGAACGCTGATCTGGCCCTATACGAGTGTTCGCGAGCCTTTATCGAAAACTCATCCATCATTTGCCGCCGTAGATATTTGACAGTATTTGATTTGCTTTTTGTAGCAAAAAATCTCATACAACTCACAATGCTCAACGAATAATTATTTGGACATTGAGTGAACATCTGAATTAACTAAGTACAATGCCCATAATCATATCCATTTTGGATATTGCAATATTGAAAAAAAAGTGAACTTGAAGGCATTGAGAGCTATCATTTAATTTATATATATATATATATACAATTTAGTATGACATATTTTACTCAATCAATATGACACTTCTCATAAAAATATACTTAGAGATATGAAACAACTTTTGGAAGATTAAAGACAAACATGTTTATTCAATAAGGTTTGCAAATTTATTAATATGTACAATACTAGCGATGTATATCACATCTTTGCCATCAACAAAGCGAGCAACAGAATCTACATCGGGAGAGCTAAGCATTGGTTCACTGCATACATTAGGTTGGTATTCTCCATTGCTGCTGCAACTCTCTCTTTATCTGCCAATTGACGATTTATAGCCTCCTCAGTGTTGTGACTTCCTTCTGTTATGGAAACGCGAATCTAAATTTGACTAATCAATAATAATGAAGCAAAAATCCATTGCTCAGTTAGATTTAGGAGAAGAATGAGTGTTTACTAGAGTAAATCACCGGCAAGTCTTATTAAGAAACCAGTTCTAAGTACGATATTTACAGTGATTTTCAGCACATCAAACCTCAAAAAGAAAAGAAAAACATAGTTCTAAGCTTCACTTTTATTTTTGGATGCAGCGAACGAGATAGTTTTACTCGTATAGCAAGTCCTATCAAAGTAGCCATGCTGCAGTGGGGAATAGTTGGCGTAAATCTCACCTTCAAAAACGACATTAAAACAAATGATAGATAAGTCGTAAAATTAATACGGATCTGAATTATTATAGAAAGACTAAGAGGACATAAAGCAAAATACGCTGCAATACTCACGTCAACGTAAGTATGTTTGGTATCTCTGCGCACTTTGATAAGCTCCTCTTGCACCACATTGAGTTGTTCCAAAGTATAAGGGTGCTCTGGATCGTTAATATCACGAATAAGATCGAAAATCTCCAAGGCGTCAATAGGGTCTTCGACAGACTCATTCCTAAACCAAACCCTGACAATTCTATCATTGGTAGTTGTGCAAATTATTTGCAAAGGAATGAGCCCAATAGTTGTACAGGTCATTCATTGTAAAGGCAAAAGTAAAAGTGAATCTTAACAATTAGTGATTAAAACATGCGGCTAGCCACGAAACACACGAGGATTTGAGACTGAAGTCGCTAACGAAACTACTTACATCGAATCCTCGGTATTTGCACGTTCTCGTGGTTTAATTGTATAGACTAGTGGATTGGCGTTTTCAAGTCGTTCAATACCCATGAAAAACTCTGCGCTGTAGGCAGTTCTACCCTCACCGAAAATAAAATAAGATATTTAGTGAGGAAATATTCACATATTATAATGAAGAGCATTCCATGAGACATCCCGTGAGAGACAGAGCAAATTGGTGTAAAATAAGGAGGGAACCACAGTTCACCAAGTAACAAAGAAATGGTGAAATGCTGAGCAAACTTCGTACCAAGCATTTAATCGCACGCTAAGGCTACTACCGTATTTGTAGTTGAGTACGGAAAAGCGATTGCTGTTTGAGCTACTCCAGATCAGATTATTATTGTTAACAAAACCTCAGCTTCATGTTTTAGACCTATAAAAAAGGACGCTGTAGGAGAATCTTTCTTTTTTTTATAGCTTTATAGGGAACATTTAAGTGCGCTGGCACTAAATAAGTTGAATGGTACACTCTGTCTCATCTTCATTGAATAATATTACTGTTATAAGGATATCATTCTTAAAAATGTTAATGAATTGTTGTTCTAGCGCTCACGCTGTCTTGGGAAATAACATACCTATGGGAAAACCAATCGTAAGAGGCCGGAAAGCCTCGAAAGAGTTTTCCGCAGTGATTGTAAAATTAACTCTAAAATCAGCTCTATCATGTCATATCATGCTCTATGTCCGTCTGCTGAGAAGCATCTTTTGATTTTCCCAGCTGGATGTTTTTTCATTCAAATATGAAAAAGATTGCCTTGCGAGCCCTGCCAATAGATTCCAGTGGGCACGTTTGACATCAGATAAGGTATACTGTACATGAACTTATACATTCACGATCTTTTCTGGTTGGTCATAGGGTGTACTATTTTGGCGTACCAACACGGTGACAGAAACGG
>KN716204.1:91821-108507 GCA_000816705.1 Dictyocaulus viviparus | reverse complement strand
ATATACACAATATAATGAACACGTAGCTCAGTTATATAGAATAGATACAGTGTTAAAGGGACAGTTTGAGTCCGCCTCTGGACAGTTCTAACCTTCCATTCTTCCAGCGTTGTTGAATTGATACGATTTATCTGGGAGAATAAGCAGCACTGACTTGATAGACTGTCAACCTCAAGTTATTATATAGACCACACTCACATTCATTCATCACCATGATATATCATCATAGAGGCTAATGTGTGGCACTTTCCACAGGGATGGTTTAACGCCAAAATTTTCTTCAACTTATACATAATATGAACATACGCACCAAGGTTTACTGTTGATACAATATTCTGCAATGTGGGCATAGGAATATCGATAGCACTAGCTGGAGTTGCGGGCATCATAGCAGCCGGAAGATTAGAAGACGGCATGTGATTTGCATCTCGATAACTTTGCTGTAACATTAGAACTAATTGACATATATGATGAAATGAGATAAAACAGAATGAAAAATAAAAGACCAATAGAATGGATGGATGAATATGAGTTTTAGTGGTTATGAGAAAACTTACAAAAACCACAGTACAAGATAATATCATGATAGCGTTGAATAAGAAAATTATGTTGGAATTGTAAAGTCATGTGTTCGAAAACGCGTGATATTTCACTATTAGTAGATGCACTCTGAATTATGTAAGCAATATGATGTATAGTTGTCATTGATGCATTATTACATGTAGAACGACAAGATGTAATTTTGTTGAATCTACGCTTTCATACCTTCTCTTTCAAACCTAATAACGTGGTACTTATCATTAAGATATTAAGATATCAGAGACTTCAGAAGACTGTGGCAAAAAGCCAAACAAATAAAGTGGTCTGTCCATGCATAACAAAATCGAACTAGGAAAATCAGAAAATAACAAAATTAATTTCCACCTTCTTCACATAAAAAGCAAAAGGACTGGTGCATTTGATGCATTGACTGGAATTCCACCACTTTTAATATGATCACTATAGATGGTAGAAGTTCTCATACGATATAGTTTGATGCATCAATTTATATCACCGTTACCACTGAGCACTAAATTCTCAGCATAGAATTTTTCACTCATCGTGGGGAAATCTAAGAAGCTAGTACCAAAATTTTTACTTAACATTCACATTACTTCAGCATCAATTAGGAAAACTTCGAAGAATTAAGCTAATACCATTGTATGAAACTGCACAACATACAATAAAAAACATGAGATTCGTGCTTAATATCTGCAACAGATCTTGATGCTTATAAGACACTTTATAAACAATTAAATATAAAATCTTAAAACTCCCCAAAGTTATTGGCCACAACAATTTAAAACTCAGTAAATTATTATAAAAAATAGCTGTCATCACGGCTACTAACCCGCTTAATAAACTATTCATGCAATAACATTTTTTAGGCATTATAGAAAGTGATAACAAACAAACCTGCTCAAAATTCAGTGGTGTCATGGGCACAGATAAATTCTGACCAACAGAGCCAGGATTCATATCCTAAATAATCTCTGGAGTACCTGGATTAGATAAAAATAAAATATAGGAAAATCGTGACAACCTTAAGAAATATAGTAAACAAAAGACCCTTCAAAAAAAATTCAATTATTAAGAGCTCAAAGTAATTAGATTCTCAAAATATTACATGAACAAAACAAAGTGAAAGAAATTTGATAACCGTAACTTTCTCATGAACACAGCAGTATGAAGAATTCTATTCCCTTTAGATATATAAGAGTACATTATTGAAATATGAAAACTACTATCATAATGAGCTGAACCTGAAATACGGATCCTGGATTACCACCGACGTTAACCACTGAAGATGGATTAATATTTAGGTTCATGCTGCTGCCACGGTCAACAGATGCGAAACCTCCTATTGAACCTGGTCCATGGCTACTATGCATCACACCTACATAAAAATATTAATAAGAATCTAAAAATGTCGGGCAAATTGCTAAGGGCACATTCACAAACTAAAGCAATGAGCGAAACCCACAGAAGCCCATGTTAAAAAAATAAAACACGGTAATGAAAGCATAAACAACAAATTATACTTACTATGACCTTGATGCGATCCTGGAATCACGGAAGAAGGTCCAAGTAAACTATTCGGTCCGACAATGCTGGATGGTCCCATGATAGATCCAGGCCCTAGCACAGAACCAGGACCACCATGTTGGCCAAGCACTGACCCTGGACCTCCGTGTCCACCTGATATAACAATATTGTTGAATTATCAAAAAAGCAGATATTCACTTCTTTACATTTCAAAACAACACTACCATGAATACAACAGCACTTGATAACAAAAAAACGCATGATCATTTTCAATAAGAGCACTACGAAAAACCGTACTACCTACCCAAAACTGAAGCGGGTCCATGGGCTGGAGTCTCCCCGCCTAAACTTCCTAATACCGAAGGATGTGGGCTGTTCATCCCACTTGAAAATATCCCTAGAACCTACACTAATTCCAACAGCAATATGAACTAGTTTTTTTAATAAAATAAGGTATAAAAACGTATGCACATGTAAGCATTAATAATTCATAAAAAAATTCATTTAGTTTCATTATGCAAAGAATAAACAACAAAAACTGGGAACAAGCAAATTGAAAAACTGTACTGGAAAAGCTCAACAAATAACTCAATAAAGATGCATATATATATATATATATGTATATATATATATATATATATATATATACAATACGATACAATTCAATCTAATTAAACAGCCCATATTTTATCATAAAGTGAATGCGTAGAGTCAACGGGAAATAACTGCTTTGATGGTGCTGATGAATTGATTGGAATAATGTGCTCTTTGTGCTTCTGTAAAATATTGTATCTTTAGAATTACAAAATCTCAATTATTATGTGTGTCAATGACAAGGCATTAATAAAAAATTCTACACAATTGTTTTTACGAAATGTGAAACACTTGTAAAAATAATTTGAAAATTGGAAAAAAATTACTAAATTTTAAAGAGATTTTGGTAGCAAAATAACACCCACAAGAAAGTAAACCATAGCAAATTGAATTCGAAAATAAATAGATTGTATGAACGTGACCTTGGCCTAATCGAAATCTACAGATTTCTAAAACCTTAAGTGAAGTCTGAAGCTTCAAAGAGTCTAAGATCAAAACTACAAGAATCCTTCAATTATAGTTCTACTTCGCCTTACCAAACCACATTTAGGACTGCATAGTGATGCTAAGCAGTATTCGATTTCCAAACAAAGCACTATTACTAGCATTAAAATAAAACCATTCTAAAAATAGATACAATAGATATGATGCTTTTTAAATACTGAATAAATATTGTACACACCTCGTGCTTCTTACTGAATTTTCCCTTTCTTTTCAGATCCCTTTTCTCTGTAGTGTTTGATCCATCCTCATCTGATCCATCCTAGAAATGTAATTTTAAAGAATAAATGAAGTGGCAAAAATCATATAACCATTGTATTCCAAATTTTTTTTAAACCTTACTTGAGCTCGAATGTACTTTTCATCACTGTTTTTAGTGTTTCCAAAAGTTTTGCCATCATTTCAGAGAAGAGTTCATCTTGTGAACGAAAACGAACAAATGACTCCATCTAAAAATCATATACTAATCAGAAGAACTACAACTTATAATATCATACATAACCTCCTGAAGTTTTTTATCAACGAACTTTGCTCTTTTGGCTACATTCGGATGCCAGTGCTTCTGAAGACTCTAAAACAGTAACATCATGAGAGAGTAGTATATAGATTTCGAAAGTGCAAAAACCAAATTAATAAATAAAAATTGTACTTTGATTTCCCATAAAGAGCTGTGTAGCGCATTACATTTGCTCAAGGTCGGCTCATTATCATCGTACGGATCACAAGGTAATGTTTCTAAAATTATAGATACACAATATACAATCACAGCAATTTCAATAATAAAGAGCAAATGGACTTGTTTATTTTCACTGTTAAATTATAATTGATATGCTTGATAAAACTATTATTCACGATCAAAATGTAGCAAATTTAGACGAAAAAATTGCAAAGGAAATCCCAAAAACATTGAATTATTTCGTTATCCGTCAGCTGCCGAAAAAAAATCTCATCTAAGTTCATCGTTATGACAAACACCGTACATAGAAGAGTAATAAAAAACTGTCCAATCACACCTCAAACTTGCAAAACTGCGAAGATGTTGAAGAAAAATATGAAATAGAAAGTAGTACTATTGAATATTGAAAAATGCAAATATCCATTGGCAAATTGTTAGTTTTACAGATATGTGACCGTCTCACAGCATTCAGACCAAATAGTGTTGTTTCATTTTCCCTCTAATGCCAAAACACAGGGCGTTAATATGCTTCCAATGATTCTATTCAACAACAAAGTGCATGACGTACAATTCTTCATAAGAATCTAGCGATATAAAAATCACCTTATAGTGTGTATTTCAATCCACAATTTTGCTATTCTCTACTGTATCTTCATTTCCCGTTCTTTCGTTCAACTCCACAATTTCTGTCTCGTATATCATGAAATCTATCAAGTAACCCTCAAAACGTTTCTTCTTGTGGATATACCTTCAATCACCAATTACGATCATACTGTTTCTATCTCAGCTTTAAGTTATGTGAGTCTAACGTGTCCATTATTAACTCTTCCTTTAAGATCGCCGTTTTATTTAGGCTTTGCTCTTCATTGTTATACACTTACTTATAGAATCATATTACTTCAAAAAATTAGTGTGAAGGACAACTTGATAATATGCGAATCACGTATATTCAAAGAGATTTGCGATTCACAGGCATTATTTGGGAAATTAGAGCAAAACCATTATAAGTTTTCTATCATAGTTAATAGAAAACTAATAAAAACAGTTCTCTTGAATTGCGTAAAATATCAATCCGCTTTTCCCCTCTATAAATTTTACTTCTCATTATGGATCTCCTATGATAAAAAAGGAATGACAATCTTTCGTTAATCGATATAAATTCATGCCCTCAAAAATCTAACGAAACAACTGCTATTAGTGTGCGACGCGCTTTCCGAAATCCTAATTTGAAAAATATTTCTCAATTTTATATACTTTGGGAACGGAACGGCAAATCGACCACGTGCATACGTAGACTGCGAGGTCAGTATTTTGTTATGTTGAGTACCCAAACCAGTGAGAAAAGCAGTGTAGGATTTAGAGCAAAACTGAAGGATATCCACTATATACAACGAATTCATATTCTGATGTGACAAAAAAGAAACATCCAAAATACCTTGCTGCCCAAGCGCTATTGTTACTAACACGCTGTAATTTGAAACTTTCACATATCAATGTAGAGAAGAATTAGAAGTAAATATAACCGAATGCAAAACCGAGACAAAGAACTTGCAAGTATTCAGTAGTCAACTTGCGAGCGAACTTGTAGTTCTAAGCAAACTTAACAATAGAATATCTGTGATTTTACCACAAATAATTAAGTGTAAAATCAGAATGGAATACGAACATATGGCAGCATTAATCTGCAAGCATAAATAAACAGCGTTGGAATAAAAAATATTGATTGTTAAATCAAGAAGGTGGCTAAGCTTTTCTTGGAGGCACTGCAAAAAAAAAACTTTCCATTGCAAAACAAAAAATAGTGTACACAAAAAACCACTTTTCTGATATTCAGCAGCAACCAATAATAGCAATAAATACTACTCACCAGGTATGTCTCTGTGGATTAGACATGAAACATTTGAATGACGAGTAAGAAGATTACGTATAAGACCAAGCACTGGTTCTTGGGCGTCCAATGGAGCAAGAAGAACCATTCGTGATAAACGTTTAGCAAAACCCGCGACGATGTAGTTCGGAATATGTCTTGAAAAAGTGTGAATTTACTCAAATAGTAACCAAATTAGAAAGAAACCTTGAAAAAGATACATACGTGGAACTTAGAAACTTATCCAAAAGTGTTATAAATTTCTCCTTATGGTCCAAATACAACACTGATGGCTTCATCAAAGAAAAGACGTGGTCATAGAAATTCGGATATTCACTAAAATAATACTCTTCAAGTATGAAAAAGATGCATATGTAAATACCTATAAACATATTCATATATTAAAATTATGATTGAAAATGATTAAAAAACAGTAAACAATAATAATGACATTTTCTTGACAAAAAGAAAATATAAAACAAAAGAAAATCTGATACTAGTGTCAACGTACAAGTTGTGAGAAACAATCAGTTTGAAAATGGCTTCCAATGATAAAATCGCAAACATACTGCCTTTGTCAAATGCCTGTAATTTGTTTAATAGAAATCTATAGATAGCAAATTATATTGGTTCAATCAAGATTACCTTAAAAAAGAAATCAGCTGTTTTATGCGGCTCATTTAGCTTATCTAAGACATTTTCCGAAATATATGGTATCATCCTGGACAAAACATTTGGAGGAATCTGAAACAAGAATAAATACATAAAATCTAAGTAATAAAAATCCCGTGTGAAGACTATGAAAAATCTACCGTACACCTCATCAGTTCAATCCATGACTCTTGAAACATACGTATCAATTTTCTTCTCCTATGCATTTTCAACGGATGTTCTTGAAAAAGCTAGATTATATTAGTTTCCATTTAAGCCATTTCATAGTAGCCAAGAAACTTTCTAGACCAAAACAAAAACTAAATTTAAAAGAAAAAAACTTACGAACAACGCTAAAAATCCGAGGCACTATTTTCGTTTGAGGATCAGGTAAGAATTTCATGAAGTGGAAAACGTTAAACCATGTAGACACGGCGTTGTATCGAAATTGCTGGAATGACTTTGTTGTCTTCAATAAATCTGGTACAACAAATACAAATTAATATTCAGAAAATTTGCATGGAAAGCTACCAGCAGCTGACTAGATAGCTGTCGACAAATTTCAAAGAGAAGATCGCAGTGCGCAAATACTTTTCGCGTTATATTTCTCATAATCTTAACAGCAATCCTTGTTCCACAGTCGAGATATAGGAAAAATCCCTGAAATCAGATTTATAGAAAAAAAAAGTAATATATATATATAACATAACGTCAACCAATGAGGCTTGGAACCTGTATCAAATCATGCAAAGACTTTGTCGCAATGATTTGTCCAGTACGTTGACATCGTTTATATGGCTTCATCTTACAAATTTGTTCGCAGAGATCCTCAAAATTGACTTTTTAACTTGAATTGTTTGCTTCATATAACTTGTAATTTTCTCATTAATAGCAGCTAATAAGTAATAATAGCAAATAGAAAATAGTGTGAAATTACAAAGAGAAAACAGCAGGTTTTTCCAATGAAAGCTTGTTATTCGTTACCTCAGCGAATTCAGCTTCCATCAAAATAACCTTCCATTCATTGGACGAAGGAGAGTTCGGTTCTTCCATGTCTAGTTCATGTTCAGTGTTTACTTTGATACTACCGCATCACAATTTCCATTATCCAAATTTTCTTCATCGTCACTGTCAATGGCGCTTCCACTAATATCTTCCTAAACCCTGATATTGACATGTTACTTAATGAATTTTCCAAGAAAAAAGAATAACAACTTCTTCAGAGTTCCTTCCACTTTCTTTTAGCTTATCGTCATCGATAAAACCGTTTAAAGGTGTAGCAGAACCGTTTTCGGCACTCATCTACAATGAGTATAATTTGTGAAAAACAATACAAATTAAGTTAACTTGGTAGTAAAATATTAGATTAAATAGGAGAAATGTGATAATTTTATGAAAACAATCCAATAGGAAAGGAAATTAAGGTGGATTCTCATAGTATCTAATATTGTCAAAGATTTTAAAATATGGACTCTCATGTTTCTAATAGCAAGTTAAGAACAAAATTAGATTTTGTTAATCTGTAAAGTGACTTTAATAGATGGATTACGTAGGAGTTTCTAGGTAAAAACATAAGTCACGATGGATGATATTAATTTAAACATTGTTGAATAGGTATAGCTATTTAAGAGAGAAGAATCCAAGAGAATTAGAATCACTAGTGCCTATACAACTAACTGTTAACAATGCAATAGATCCTATTTATCACACTGACCGTAACCTAAGTGCACACGCCTAATTCAGTCCCTCACATTATCATAACAAGCACTCAAGTTATGAATCGCTTGAATTTCTACAGACATGATTAATGAAAAAAAAACGTGTAGAAAGTGGGCAGTACAGTACAGAGCCTCAAAGAAGGCGTAATGGTGATAGAATACGTAGAGATATGCAAAAACTGGTGATGTGTCGTTTATGAAAAACATAGATTGAACAATTTTCAACTGAATCATCACAAAAATCACAGAAAATATGACCAAATCACTCGTCAACGTCCTAAATGTTCCAGATTTGCCAAAGCGTTAACAACGAATTGACTAGGAAAAGATATAGTGAATGGAATACAAGCGACATTTAGGGTGTAACGGATGAGGCACTACCACATGTGAAAAAAGGCGAAAGTGCAAAATTCTGCATTAACTTCTTCTGAATCTCATGGCATGCTGTGTTTGGTTGACATTGCAATATATCTGTATTTTAAACACTGAAAATTGGGCTATAGGTAGTGGGTTCTCGATATTTGTTGGTATACTGACGTTGGTTGGTATGAATGCATAGATGTACTACTAAGAGTAATCGTGTGAAGTTTTTCAGATATGAGTGAATCATTAAAGCTGTGTGATCTCGGATATCGCTTTGATCACAATGGCGAATTGCGACGAATCAGTGTTGGTTCGAAACTTTACGCAACTTATCTATCCGTAATTTTACAATTTTATCGAAACTTTTTCTTTTCAGGACAATAGCCGTTTCATATTCACTACTCAAAGTGACTATGAGAAGTTAGGTAATGTAATGACAAACGAATTGTATTCCATTCTTGAGAATAGATATGGTCTTTCGAGATTTGATGTATTTGTGGGTTTTTTCTTTGATATTTCCAACGACCAGATTTATGTTTAAGATATTTATCATTGCTACATTCCTTTATTTCTTTAGCTTTATTATAATAATTTCGGCGAGAAACATTCACTGCTATCCATCTTTGCTTCAATTCATCTTTAGAAATCATCGAAAATTGAAAAAGTCTGAACTTCTTCAAATTGATTATATTTGCTGTTAGAATTATTAGGACTGTAGAAACTAGTCGGTTATAATATTTTCCAGGTTGATGTTCGAGATAAACACAATATTCTTCATAAATATCGTAGTTTTGTATATGCTTCCACAAATTTTTGTATGAAGTCTACTGTACTTCTCATCATTCATGGTAGCGGTGCGGTACGGCCTGGACAGTGGTCAAGAAGGTTAGCGACTTGTTCTCATTGCTGTATAGTTTAACTTATTACTTGTAAGCATGTTCTAGGCTAATACTGAATGAAAGCTTAGATGTCGGGTCTCAAATCCCTTATATTCAACGAGCCCTTAGTAATGATTGGGGTGTCGTTCTATGTAATACAAATACTGATGAGAATGTAGGTTTGTTTGAATTTCAACATTTAAAACGTACTCATTTTCTTTCATGACATTTCGTCTTCTGTATGCCTAAGCAGTCAGCACCCCCTCGCAATTCCCTCTATATAGTCAGAAAAGTTTCGTTTTGCACTGGTCAATAAGATCTCATTTGAAGATTTAACAACGTTTATCAGTTTGACGACTACTCTCCACAACATCTTCGTGCTGTACATGATCAATTGCTAGGAGATCCATCCATACAACAAATTTTCGTAGTTGCTCACAGCCGTGGTGGTCCTGATTTTGCCAATGCGGTAAGAATTCACCAATTGTAATTTGCTCGAACATGTTAAGAGTTGAGGTTCTCTCGCAGTTTATGCTTAAAACTCTAGAGTAGATTCTTCATATAAAGAGATATTTCTTAGTACTGCCACTTCAAGAGTGATGACAGAATTGCCGTGGTTTGCCTTACGGACTCTACACATTTTGAAATCCCACTTCGTTCTTCTAATGAATCAGAGGTTGCGGGACCAGTGTTTATCAACTGGAGAGCGCAGAAGGATTTTGAGTCGACTGATCTATTAAGAAACGACGTTCTTACCATGTTTTCTCGAGTTCACCAGATTTATGCTGGTTAGTTTAGTTCTGTGACGTATGAAGTATGGTTTGCACAAAAATGTTTACCGTTGCTGTGACTTTTGAGTTTTATTAAATAAATTTCTTATTTGTCAGCTTATCCTTTTATTTTTTAGTTCCTTTTTTGGACCAATTTTTTTGAGGAACAACGGAACACGAAAGATCATCATACAGTGCATTTGACAGCATTTTTTATGTGCTGGAAAACTGGAAGAATTCTAAAGATTTTTCAAAGTTACTAGGTGCAGCAGCTGCTATGATACTGGTGAGTTCTATTGAATGGTTGTACTTTTCAAATTCAAGTTATTTTTGCAGGCAAAAGATGGTGAGGTTTAATGAGGATTTATCACTTCATCAAAAATCTTCATTTAACTACTTTACATACAAGACATCTTTGGTGATAAGCTTCATTTATTACCACTTTAAACTCAATGAAGGTTTCGTAAGTATATCTTTCTACATAATTGCCTTCTTTTCATTTTTTTGAGATATAATGAAGCTCTATTGATTTTTATTCCATAGCTGGAGTTAATAAGCATGCACCCACAGTTAACGTTATACTGCGTATAGTTCAAGTACCCAATTCGAGACGAAGGAATGTTAGCCACTAAATAGAAGTTCACGAGAACTCTCTATTGTTTTATTAAGTAAAGAAGTACGTCACTAATCGAGGTGTGGATGGCTAAGAATAATTTTGCGAATAATTATTACCTTTATATTGTACTGTTACTAATCTTATTTTTAATAAAGATTTGTACATGTTATTTTGTTATTGTAAAGGTTGTAACTAGTTTGCAGTCTTCGACACATCGCATTTTGTTAGTATTGGATTAAACATGCTCTAAAATATTTTCTACTAAGTTACAATGAAAAGTAACAAAGAGTTGCTGACTGTAGTTTTCATATCAAAACAGCAGAAACTATATTGTGGTTTTAAATCGAGCTTACCGGTCCCAGCTTTCATACTAATACCATGTCAGTAGAAGGTCTTCAAAATCAAAGTACTCTTATCATGTAGATGATGTCTTGTCGTTATGGACAACTTTTCCATGAGAAACAAGTCCAGTCAATAAAATTGAAGTGGTTTCAAATCCAAACTGATTCGTTTACCTGCTGATCAGTATCTAGTTAGTTTTTTTTAGTTAGACAAATACAAATTATGTTGTACTTGTATGTAATAACTGTTCCAGACCTGAACTTATATAATAAACGTAGAATGCGCTATTTTGGTCTTCGTCTGTTGTTTATACAATCATTTATTAACTGAACACATTAAAACTATCAATTATGAGGCACAACCAAGAACCACATAGAACAAAGTAAATGTCATAGTAACGATTGAAGAAAAACATAGTAGAATACACAACTAGAATATTTCAAATTCACTTCTATACGCAAAAATGACTTAACATTCTTTAAGTCGTATTGCTAAAATTATTCCATTCACCCGTATAATCGAGAGAGAGAGAGAGAGACGGAGAAAAACAGAGAAAAATTTGGTTACTTTTTTTTAAGCTTTCATTATTTTTTTATGCTTAAAATTTGTAATAACGTTACATATATTGTGTTGAAACATGGTTGAATTGCCCTGAATTTTTCTTCTGATGAGATCATTGTTTTGAAAGCATGTTAGAAGTTAAAGTACAAAATGATACCGTTGTCAAAAGTGACAAAAGAAAAATGTCGATTTAATATACGGAAAACAACAAGAGCACTTCTAATCATATGAACCTACGTGCTGTCGTACTCATTGAAAATCAATGAGAGGTTAGTTAATGTTTTTTGAACGAAATGCTCAATGATAACAACATATCACATATCATACGGAACAACTGCCAGACGTTTTGAGCACTTCCCCGGTGTACAGTCGGATAACCAGAGATATGAAGTATCTTTTTTCGTACCAAAACTATCTTGTTCTCATTTAATTAGTCCTGACACTATTGTGCTACTCAAAAGTAATCTGTTATGTTTCTGATATAGTAACCGTTGAAAATAAGTGCTATGAAGAATAGATGAATGATACAAATCAACGGAAATGTCATGCGACATCAGTACCGCCGTTAGATCCTTCAACAGGTATCGGTTGACTTGGTGGTCGATCAGAGGTTTTGCGTAATGTCGCCGCTCTTGCACCCGTCATACTCATCGCGCGTGTCCTCACCTAGAATACTACTAATAATTATTTCTATAATATTATGAAAAGATGTTTTTCTTAGAACAACAATATGTAATCTTAAGCAGCGTTACACTACCATAACTGTTTGGTAGAAGCGTCTTTTTTCTCCTTGATAAACTCGTAAAAATTTTAGTAATGCTTCTAGCAAAAGAAATACAGGCTTCAGAAGTGTTGTGCATGCTGTTAAGTTCATATGAAACGTAAAAAGTAAAAATTTCGTGAGTGGAAACGATCTAACCAACCTGTACTAAATTAACGACTTGACCCTGATTCACGATCCTTACAGGTCCTATTCGACCTTCAACTACACTGGCCGATGATGGTCGTTCACCTAAAACAGCGTAGTTAGAATTTGCTGAGAAATATTCCTGATTTCTTGATTAGAGACGATAATATGTTGTTGAAATACTTATTTAAAAATAAGTGAGTATTTTTTTCATTCTTGTAAGCTTTGAGTTGCTCAAGGCATGTTATTCGGAATTAAAAGTTTGCTTCAACAATACCAAGTTAAATTCTTATCATTCTTTCGTATAAATGATTAAATTTCATGAAAAATCATCATTTCCGAAATGTTCCTTTCTTACTGTTGTCGTTATTCTTACATTATACCACCGTTCAAATATTCAGCTTTACCGTTTGTCACCGATGAAAAAGAATGAAATTTGTGAAGATCACCACTTGTTTCGCCTCATTCAATTAGAGATAAGAGAGGTAGAAAAACGAAAGTGAACGAGAGCGACATTCTTACCTCCTCTGCTGGTTCCTTGATCGGTGTTGGTGATAGGTGTTTTCGAATGTACCGTCAATGGGACGATAGTAAACGCTTTAGCACTGGTCGCATTCATTACCTAAATATGTTTACTTGTAATCATACCCTATAATGTAATCTTATTTACTACAATAATAATAATAGCAACAATATGGGAAGTCAGTATGGAAAGTCAAGCCGTTATTCTACTTAGCATTCCTGACATTTCGTATGAAACGAGTTTTTATTTTGGATTACATTAAGAAGATGTGCTGGTCAATAGGTGTTGTAATATAAGTGACTACGGCGATTATGCCGTCGTTTATCTGTTCAACATTTACGCTTACCAACTGAGGTGAAGTGTTTGGTGTAAAATGAAAAGCATCATGAACATCTTGAGCTGGTGGAAACGTATAAGCAGCATTACTATCCGATGAACTAGGTGATGCTGGAGATTCTTCACGATCACGATCAGGTTCTATATGTGAAGCGTTACCACCACCAGTTGTCGATACCTTGAATGATAAAATATATTACTGATAAAGTCAATAACAAACTGAACAAGCAATGTTTCAGAATCACTTTTCGTAGTTTCATAACTAGTTAATCAATAAGGTGTTTGAATAGTGAAATTCTGTCTAAGGATTTATACTTAGTAATGAGAATTCAGTTTCAAATTGGATTTCTTTTGAAAGTGTTGTTTATTCTGATTGTGATGATGTTGAATGAGATTCGATACATTCAAATCAGAGGCTATCTGATGTCTTAATGAAATTTATCACTATCAAAAATAATCCAATACATAAAAATTCTTTTTTTTTGATTTAAAAGAGTAGTCCACTTCCAAACAACTTTCTATTCCGTGACGGACAATGTTCTCTTTCTATTTCGTACCTGGCAATTTTCCAGCTTACAAAGTTCTACTTATTGATTTAGTTTCAGTTGTAAATAACACTGATATAAGAAGCTCAATGAACTTTTCAATTCATCAAGAGTAACGAATACTTTAGAGATTCTTGATCCAAACTTTATATGTATATTATGAACATGTAGCGTAGGTAGCAGGCGATGCCGCAATGATATGCAGACTCGCATACGTCCTCCACGTTCAGCAGGCTTCTGCCTTTGATCAAATGATATCAGGAAATCCTGGGATGGTCAACAGAACTACTTTAGAAGAGCACTAATCTAAGCTGCCTGACTCTTATGGGAGAGAATCACACTCAATCACTTCAACGATATCGTGTTCAAAGCATATCTGTCCCAAAGCATCCCAAAAGGATAGTTTAACTCAAAAACTTATCCTCATTTTGTCTTAGATAAATATATTACTTGTCTTAGGTTTGACTACCGAATGATTCGAAGGCGCACTGATGGTCGGTTTATCTAACGCAAGAAAGGCTGATGAATTGTTTCCTTCTTTTCTTTTTATTCGAAAACTTATTGAATATGATAAGTTGATCATAGATTTTTTGAGCTCGACTGGACTGACGACGTTCTTGTGGCGTGCTTGATTTCCAGTGTAACCAATCGTTTCCGACTCCTCTTTGTAGTCGTTCATATGATGGCAACAGATGATCAGTCCACCTAACCTCTGTTAGATTGACGTGTACGATAAGGTTTTTATCGTGACGATACAATAGATTGAAAATTGGAGTCCAGTATAATTCCTAGTGTTGTTCCATTTTACCGACATACTACTGAAATTTTAAATGAACACAATGGAGAAGGAATGGAGAGAACTGCAATGCCATAGAAAATGAGTCAAGATGAGCACGAAGTCTGGTACTTGTTCTTCCGATAGTTAATTTCTCAAAGTCTTCCAACATTTTTCTAACTGTTAATCTCATTTGTGATGCGAAGACTGCTATGTGCTACATAGTATCGTTTTAGTTTTTTATTATGTGCTAATAGTCGGTAATACCATAACTGGACTAATCATACTTCTCAGAATGACCTTCTCTGCAAAATTTCACTAGCCATACATCGTCGTCTTCATAGTTATGACAGAAAACGGTCAATGTTCAAAAATGATGTGATGTTTAGGCTATCAGTTTCGTATAAGAAAAGAATAGATCGAGTGATTTCAACTAGGACAAAGACAACACTGGTAAACATGAATGATCAAAAAAGTAAATAGAATGGTAGTATCTTACCTGATATCCGAAGTATTTCAGAATATCTGCTTTGCACATCGGACACGTTCGATGTTCCAACAACCACGGATCGATGCACGATTTATGATAGACGTGTCTGAAATGTATGGTAGACTCTGTTTCTTAAATAACTTATCGATCTCTACCTATATAACTCAGAAACATTGATTTTGTTAACACTCTTGGATTGTGTTATCTTTTTGAGTCATGGCAGATTTACTGTTTAGTTCATGAATTGCTCTAATCATTATTTTATGTGACGACAACTATCCCATGGCGTCATTTTCAAAATTTTCAGTGTGATGTCACAACCTGACAATTGACGTCACGTAACTTAAGAATAATATTATCTCTTTGATTAGACTACTCCTTGAGCATTTCGTTTGAATGGGTAATAAGTTCTTTCTGTTTTATCATGAGCCTCTGCTTTATACCATATCCCTCTCAACCGTAACTTGGTAATGAATTCATGGTTTCGGATAATATGCATATTTTTCTACTGTTAATCTGTGACAATCTCCTCAAAATTTATCACAAAAACATTTGCTTAAACTAATCGATAAAAGTGGGTGATTACGGTTTAGTGAAATGGTTGCTCAATCAGCTTATAAATATGTAAGCTTGAATGATTTTGAGGGTTTGTTGTACGACAGTTATCTATCGCGCACAGCATTGGTGTTCTACTTCATATAAGTACTAGAAAATGAGTTTAAACGAGGCAAAAATGAATTATTGGTGAGTACAAATAATCATGTACTTTTCAGAAATCACCAATAAGAGATTATTGCTGGTACGAAATATTTATCTGAAGTTCCAAATAATTTAAACGACCCACGACGCTTTAACTATTGAAATGTTTCATTTGAAAAAAATAGTACTTATGATTTAAAGAGGTGGATGCAGTGGCGCAGTGATCTGTTGCCACAGTGACAAGCAGAATCGAAGAAGTTCGAGTCTGCCACACAGGTTTACCAAGCCTGTCATCCCTCCGTAGTCGGTGATTTGGTAAACAGAGAAATGTGGTTATTGTAACTAGTACTGGCATGATGAAGAGTGGTCAAATGAAGCCAATGAATAGATCAGCTTCACATGCAACCACTTCCACGATATCACGTTGAAGACGAATGCGTAGGCGCATCTCACCACAGGGGATTGATCTACGCCAAAACTTAATTCATTGCTGAAGCAATCAAAACTATTCGCTTGAAAGCTCACGACGCGAATTTGTTACGAATCTATCTATATCTTTAAAACTTGTATAATTTTGAAGAATGGCTCATACATTATTTTTTTCTAATGTGACTAAGAAATTTTTATGTTAGTCGTGAGATATTTAGAAAGCCTTTCAAAAAAACTATGATATTGATTGATCGATCTATTTGGGGAATATACAATGCAAATTTACTCGCTAGAATCGATAAAAATAGAAAAATTTGAGAACGTATCATAACCTTTTCAAAAAATAAAGGAAACCAGAAT
>KN716204.1:79455-89948 GCA_000816705.1 Dictyocaulus viviparus | reverse complement strand
TTCTACGACTTGTAAATTTTGAGCCAAAAATGTGGTTGTGTTTTGCTCAATAAGAAATGAACGTTTTAGTCGATCCCTCAATCGATTAAACTGATTTCAAATTAGAGCGCCAAATAAAAGAGGATGGTCTCAAAGTGACAAAAAACAAAGAACCTCAATACCTAGGCCGATCAAAAAAAAAAGTCACTGAAGAAATGAAAATGAGTTTCACTTTATGCGAGGTTTTGTGTTAAACCAATGTTTTATAAGCAATTATTCTTATTCTCATTGATTTTTTTTTGTTCCAATTTACTGTAGATAGTGAATGTGTTGATTGTATAATGAGAATAATAAGCGAGGTACTTGAGATGAAGTAAACAATGAGGTATAAAAGAGGTCTTGGAGGTTTTGCGGTTGCGAGAATATCAACGCACTAGAATCTGACGTCATTTTAATAATATAAAATATGATTTATCTGGGTCGTTTTCAATATATTTTATAAAGCGTTCTCACTAAGCTTATACATGACAAATTGGTTATTGGAAGCGAAATGAAAAGGTTTCTTTGAAGCTGTAAACAATAATTTGCCAAGCATACGTAAATATAAAGTAAAGAAAAAGAATCTAGTTTGAAGCGCAGACTATTAGGTGAGGATGTTTTTGACTCAATTATCGTATTACTGTAGCTCTTGACAAATATATACATAACATATTTAAAAATATGACAACCACAATAACAACAACAACATTCAGAAATTTTGTAAATAAGCAGAATCTTACCGGCATGGTAATGCTCGCACAACATCACCAGTTTGATAAGGATCAATACATACAGCACAATCCACGTCGAGTTCCGGATCACCGCTCTTCAAGCATCGTGTCGGAATTCGCATTAAAGCTTTACGAGCAGCATTGAATAATCTGAATACGTTAAGACTTCATCTCAATTTCACCAAGCAGATCAATACAAATGAAATCTAATTGATTGAGGAGGTTTTTTCTTCGATCAAGATAAAAACTGATCAAAAATCGTTATGTTCTGAAAAAAATTTGCTAGTAAATTTGAAAACAGAGAATGTATTGTTCACAATCGGTAGCGCATCAGAGCGAACATCTTTAGATTCCAGTTTGACTCAAATCCGAGATTTCGAATTTCGTGATTGACTCAGCGTCATTAAGAATTAGCAGTGAGGTACTTATTCGGCAAAGTTACGTTCAGTAAAAACCTACTGAGTCCACTAGATTTACAGCAAAAGAAAAAAAAACGCAATATTTCTTATGAGAGGTGTTTATTGTTTAGCTGTTGCCCCTAAATGAAGTTTTGTCGTCATATCGTAGTACCTATTTGACTAAACTGATTCACTAGCATATCTGTAGCAGTACTGTAGCAATGAGAAAGATGAGATGATATAGCAGCAACGACACTCAGCACTTTGTTTTTTTGTACGTGCTGATTCTACAGCTTGTTCAGCTTCTGTTTGGCTTGTTCCAAATCGTCAACTCCATCTCTAGGGAAGCTGGGAGAAAAACTGCGGCGAGTTTTGCTCCGTAGTAATGTATTTATAGAATTTATTAACTTTGGATTTATCCCGTTGAGCTTTCTTACAAAGCAAACGTACGACGAACGTTATTATTCAATTATGGCAGAAAATTTATCGACTTTGTTAGTGGTGTGAAAAACATCATGCTTTTCCAGCTCTATCATTGTACTTTTTTCTTAAGTACTTTGTTATGGTACTGCCTAATTACATATAAATGTTTCAAACTGAAAATCATTATGTAACGGCGCTCGACCAAATCCATTTATAATAAATTTAAGCATCTTTTATTCGCTTTATTCTAGATAGAGTCCGCCAACCTTATTGTGTTGTGTTTAGGGTTCAAACGTTAGGATTAGATCTAACAATAGCTTTTATCATTAGCAATTTCAGTTTCTTTGAAATCCTCAATCTCTAAGGATTGTAAAGAATTAGTAGAATGATTCGGTTCACAAAACTGAAGCCATTTCGAGCTATAAGATAAGGTAAGCATTAGCGTTGATTATTCCGTCTTGGAATGCGCCTACGCATCTTATGAGGATGGTTGGAGGCGAGCCACGTTTGTGTAGTGACCTGAGTTGACCCCTTGTCACAAAGTTAGTGCTGTTTATCTTGACCAGAGTTCTCTGATACTAATTTTGGAGGCATAGCGAGCTTGGTAGCTTAGAGAGGAGCGGCTGCAGTTAATTCGGACATGCATGTCACCATGACGCCTTCACTACTGCACAATTCCGTCCAATTTAGAGCTATAATGACATTTCAGAATCAATTTCTGAATCTAGTCGTCAATTCTTCACATTTCTTATATTGCACAACAATCTTACATACAGTAAGAGCTGTATGAATGTGGAAAAAAAAATCAAAGAGTATTCTTATTCGTCAACGCCTTAATGGGTCGTGAGTTCTTTCAGAGAGTTGTTTGATACACCCATCGTCATTACTGCTTCTACTAGTTCCTTGTTTTCGTTAATTCGGAAGCAGAAGTACAAGTCATTTATGGAGACATGTTCTACTACGTTTCATTGCTCCCTTACTAGACAACTCAACAAAGGCTTTTGAACAACTTGACGAACTGAAGAAAGACAATACACGTGCTCATTAGAATACCATTGATACACAAATATAATTGTGTTCACGCGAATACAAAATGATATTCTTGGATTTCAGGATTGAAACAAAAGAGATTTCGTATTTTTCTTGCACCTTGAAGTCAGTACATACTGCAGTACTTACTAGTATTTGAGTGAGTTTTTCATTTCTACTAGGAGATCAGCTACGATACTGGAGTAGAGCAGATCACCTCAAAAATAATGCATCTTGTATTGATATCAACATTTTTCACTTGTCATAAATAAATGGAGTGAGAGGGCGTGACGCAGTGGTGGAGGCGCCGGAGTGATACGCTTACCCGAATCAGGTTGCAGCCTCCCCCAAGCCTAGCAGGCCTACCAACGCCCTGAGGTCGGTGAGCTAGAATCAGTAATATCTGTGTGAAATGAACAGCACTCACGTGGTGAAGAGTGCTCAACACAAATCACTGTAAAGGTCACGTGCGCGTTCAATTACCAAGAATGCGTAGGCGCTTCCGGCAATTGGGATTAATTAAGCCTAAGCCAAAGCTAACATCAATAAAAAAATAGGACATCGGAAAACAGTTATTTGTATGAGATGTTTGCGCTGTGGAAGAATACAAAAGAGTTGCAGTAGATGAGGGCGAAAATAGATGAGCTTCTGAGTAGACCAAATCCTGTAGCGATTCTGTTTCATTCAGTAGCCTGAGGTTAGCGAAACATAAACAGTGAATATTGCTTATCCTTGCAGATCATTGGCGGTATCATTTAATCGATTATGGGATAAATGAAGACCTCATTAGTACGAGTGCTAACTGAACTCATCCACTTGAATAACACTACACCTCCTAGCACTACGGCTATGCGTCTACTGCATTAAATTAGATAACATCTCATTAAACTAGGGATAGGATTTGATAAGAAAAAAAAAGGGTAAAGAAGAAAAGTGATAATGTCGTGATTATATTTAGTTTATGTTTTCCAATTAGACAACATAATTCGACTATGCAAATGAGCCTCATTCAACTCATCATGACAGACGAGTTATATGACATCTGACATGAATAAAATTTATGGGAATAACATGTCAGTTTTTATTGCAACGATAAAGCGATGCCATTGAAAAAGCTATTGAAAGAATTCTCATAACGAAAAAAAACAGGAAGTTGATGAGGAAGGAAGGAGAGAGGAAAAAGACGTGAATCAATTTATTACTTTGTTTCTACTTTCTAAGCCGTTTCAGGCGACGCAGAGAGGGAAGAAAAATGACGTCGAGGAGTTACGAAGAATGAAACGATGAAAAACGAAGGAGTTCGTTAGGAGAGTGGACGTGGATTCTTTCAACTTCCCTCGTTATGTTATTATTAGTGAGGAAATTTGTCACTAACAAATGATTAGGCTATGTTAAATTTCGGTAGTGCTAATGCTTTCTTCCTCAAACTATCTTTTCTAGTAAAACTTGTTGTTTATGTTTTTATTTACGTTGCTATTGACATTAATGGAGGGTCCGTAAGTGAAAACAGAAATCACATTGGTGTAAAAAATTACTAGTACCTCTTAATAATTGATATGGAAAAAAAATTGTTGAACTCATTTTAAAACAGAACGCAACTCATCGAGTTTCTTTTTTTCGTAGTGAGGTGATAAGAAAAAAATTTGTACTATAAATTTGTATGTTATAACTCGATAAAGAAAGAAAGCACTTAACAAAACTGTGCAGAATAAGAATAGAGGTAAGTACTGAGGAAAAGAGGATTCTTATTTTGACTTTAGCTTAATCTTTTAGCCTCCGTACGTTGATTGCAGAATGAGTTATGTTGAGGTTATGGAGGAACCAAACATATATTTTTAACATTTTAACGTCGTTAAAATTCATATTTACAATGAAACATTAATTGATTTTTTCCTAGGGATAATACGTCATTGTTGAGAGCAATCAGCTTAGAAATTAAATTTATAAGGCGTTTTAAAAATGTAATAATTTTAATAATTAAGAAATTCAGCTGGCAAGCAGTTTAATAGCAAGAAATAAATGAGGTTCAATTGATTTGATCTTATCAAATTAACAAAAACCAGTAATGTAATTTTCTCTAAAATGTAAATTTATGGGAGAATTTCTTATTAAACTTCCTCATTGAAAACGAGGAAATCACAATTTGAATATAGAAAAAGACTTCAGGTTGGATGCGATAAGAGGAAAACGAATAGATATTTGACTCTGTAGATTTTGAACTCACCGTCGTTGTAGACGATCTTTCGCATGAGCGTATCGAAAACGTTGAACATAATAGAAAACAAGCCATGCAAGTGATATAACCATAAGAATGATAAATGATATCGATACGAACAGAACCGACGTTTTCGAGAAGCTTCGAAGTGCATCATTCGAGTTGTCAACGGAATCGATCGTTGTCACCTGCAATCCTCACTGAACTTAACCTCAATCGTAATCACATAATCAGCTTGTTATTCTATACACATTCATTATTGTTTTTTCACCAAATACACCTTATTAAAGTGTTATTAATTTAGTTTTGTATTCTGTTTTAAAGCTATTCAACAGTAACTTATATGAGCTTGTAAGGTGAAAATTATGACATTTGAACGATTTTCCTCAGTACAGAGGAGCCGTTCCTGCTCTTTAAGCTGCAGCTGAACTCAAAGAGAGATGAGAATACAGAAAAAAAATGAAAACTAAGCCTTCATTACGAAAAATTCTACTAGTTTTGTAGTAGCAAAAAAAAAGGTAAATGAATTCTTGTGGACGGTATGAGGTCTTCAAGTCAACAATGCTTCTTGTATTTTAACCTCGAAAAGAAGAAGAAGTTATCAACAGTGCGAAACAAGCAGGACAAAAGTGTGCATATGGTGCGAGGTTAGTGAGTCCAATATCCTCGTTCAAATGTGCTTTGGACGACACTTTACGACGTCACGACATATCATCACATAAAGTCACTTATGTTCATCAGCTTAGAAAATCGACAAGCTGCAAGCATCTTCGTAACACTAATAGAGAGCCTCAACTTTCTCATCGACTCATCCGAGTTCTTATGGATTAAGTCTAATGAGTCCCCCACATCAAGTGATAATACTTTTAATAGGAGGATAGAGAAAAGACGTTAAGCGGTTGTATTTCGTTGCTTATTAGTTACATACCTAATTCATCATCATGCCTTCGGCTAAATCTTTAGCAAAAAATAAGTAGAATATTGATTGGCTCATTATTTTTCGGCAAAATGGAGGGCATTAGGTATATCTGCATAAATTAGGAAGGTGTCGACAATTTGTTGATGTGTTCTCGAGTTGTTGTTTTGTTTGTTGATCGATAGAAGGGTAGGTACTAGACGATAAACTCTTACTATGATCATAATGAGCTTCAATGAAATTTCATGAACCCTCAGGACAAAAAACACCTGTTTGCAAGAGAACATCAGCTTGATCATTAACTGATGGGAAATATTTGACTGAGGGATTTTTTCATCCCGAATGACATCAATCCCTCTTGACTAATTGACTGGTTGGAATTGACGACTATTCTACCTCTTGCTGACGCCCTCAATTTCACAACAATAACAATCGCTTGTGAGGTTAATTGACAACGACCTATATTTTTGAAACCGTGAAAATCGTGTAATATAATAATTTAGTAATTTTGAATTTTATCAAGAATAATGTAATAGTAGTTTTTATAAAAATAATCATCATAATAAAAATAAGTATTGATTACTTTCGAAATTATTTTAGTAATAAGTCGTAAAAATTATGTTCCTCATAAATTCCGTAAGTGTACAGGCTGATGCATTCTCGTTTTCTAGAGAAGTACACGAGGGAAAAGCTTAAGCTGAAGGCGTACTATGAAATATACAAATGAATTCTAATTGATCACTACAAATCGATACTTTGAAATTTCAAAACATTCGACCTGAAATGCAAATTTGACCTCCGTCTTTCTTCTTTTCATTACCGATTTTATCGCTTTCCCTCCAATTTAGTGCTTTTATTGTTAGTGATTTTTTCTTAGAAAACGCTATTTAGACAGAATTCTTATTATGCAGCTTTTCCGTAGTTGAGGAAATTCTTCAGAAGTAATTTCGTGAATATTCAAAACAATCGCTAAAGCGTTTCCTAGTTACGACAAACAAGCAATAAATGGCTTATGAAAAATCATTCTGTTGAATATTTTCTTCAGAACAAAAGCTGTGAGGGAAAAAAATCTGTGAGGTTTATTTGTGTTTGAAATTATTGCTAAGGAAATAAAATATATTTGGACTGCTAAGAAAAGGCAGTAAGAAATTCACTGAAACTAACGTATACAAATCACGTGACAATCATAGAGGAAATAGCTAACTCAAATATTTATAAATTGATGAGGAAATATAGATGAGGAATAATTTTTTCTGTTACAGAATTCGATCGATTCAATTGGACGCTTCACTTACTGTATTAGTGAATATGGTAGATCGTCGTGGAATAGAAGAACAAAAATTCTGATAGAAACCTCAGCACCTATTTCTCTTTATTAATTTTTGAATTCTTAGATTATAAAACGAAATGACGTCATTTTACAGTCATTTTCGACACACCATGTGTGTTTACGACTGTTTTATGCAACAAAAAAACAATTTTATTTACCATATTAGTTGATCTACTTCAAAGCCAAACATTCTTGAAGGGACCATGATAGTTGGTTTTTTTTTTTGTTTGAAATTTCCTCTCTACAGATCAAATTGAATCGAAATTATTAATGATGTAAAACGTACTGTATCGGTGACGGTGCACGTGCCCTTCACGATCGCGTTGGTGCTTTGAAACCAGACGGCGTTGAAAGATGACGGTGATTCTTCCTGGGAGATCACCATCACGTTATTTGGTAAGCTTCTCAGTTTTGGTAAACAGTTCTTGCATCCATTACATAAAAAATACGAATTTGCCGTTGGTGTCCCTGAAAACGAAGCCGTTCTATTTTCTTTTTTTTCGCCCCAAAGCATTGAGTTTCATATGGCACGAATAAATTAACTGTGAGGGAATTTATGTCCTCTTCTATTCGGCTTTTTCTTTTTGAAAATCAGCAATTAAACAAATACAAACATTTAATTTCCATGAAAAGCTTAATTCTAAAGCATATGAAATCCACTAATTTGTCGATTTTCAAATAGCTTTTCAATGAAGCTTTTTTTATTTCTCTTTTTTTTCTGGCGTTCACTGTTTTTTTTTCATTTTAGACATCGAAAATCATCGTGAGGCACTGTGAGTATCTTTTTGAGGTCGATCTGAGTAATCTCTTTGAAACTTTGTGCGGAGTCGATTTGTTCATTAAAGAAGAATTAAATAAATCCTAGAGTTCAGTTAATTTCCTGATTGAAGAAAAAAGTCTTCTAAAAATGTTCTACTGATGTCAAGTGAAGAAGTTTTTTCAGAATATTTTGTATTTTTACAACTACATGAGTGTTGAATATTTAATGTTGAGGTAGAATTCAATTATTTTTAGGAGAAAATTCAACACAATTTTCAGGGTACAATTTTTAACTCAATTGAGGAGGCTGGAATTGATTGCAGATTTTAGATTGGTGCTAGAAAGAAATGCAATCTAGAATTCACATAATATTTCTATACATAAATTTTTTTCCTCTTCAAGACGAGAACTCATTTGAGGAAAACGACTAGAAAGCAATACTTTGTAACGATATGAATTTAGGTTAGTTGAGGAACGGAGGAACAGGTAGTCATATTGGTTTCGATGTATTTTTTCTCTAGTTTCAAGAATTTATTGCAATGAAAAACTGGCATTCAACAAACAGCTGTCGTGTGTTAAAGCTGATCGTTCCTCGTTCAACCTCATTCTTTAATTCATTATATTGCACACCCCTCAAGCTTTCAATAGGACCATTGTTCCTCGTCGCTTCATTGCTTTTCTTTTCATAATTGTTCGATCATATCAAAAACAGTTTATAAGTGTTCTGTTCGAAAATTTCTATGAGGACTTTGAGGAGTTCGTTCGAAAAGCGACAAGGCAAAAAAAAAATATTGTGAGGATAACAGCTAACAATTTATTCGACCGAAAACCTATGGAGCAAAATTTCAGGTTCAAATACGTGAAAGCAGTGATTTTCCTCTTGTGATGGAGGTCGAATTTTTGAGTCTTCTCACTGAATTTAAATTCATCTCATTAAAATTTTAATTTTAAATCTAGCCGATAGCTGATCAACGTGAACACCATAGAAATATAACGCTTTGATTGTTTTATTCTTCTGTGATCTTTATTCTATAATGATTTGAGGAAACGTGAAAATTTTCTATGACGACACGTGCGGAAATGTTGACGTCACGTGACGGATTAAGCTAATTGTTATCTCACTAGCGCTTTTTTTTCTGTTGATGCCGATAGAAATTGAAAAAAAAAACGCTGCTCATTGACAACATTTTTTTTTCTGATAAGAATCTTTTTAGCAGAAAAAAAAATATGAGTTTTGCAGAAAAAAGACGAGAAAAAACGCCGACACCGAAACCTCCTCCAACTATAACGAAACGTCCTCCTAGATATCACAATAGAGTACGGTTGTGAGGATAAGCCTAATCAGAAATGTTGCCTACTGATTCTTCCTTGAAGAGGAGACTTAGAATCCAGGAAAAGAAATATTTCATCGTTTTTTTTCGCTATCGATGGATCCTCTGGTCATCTCCGTGAATCATCTGTTAATCATCTCATATCACTCAGCACCAGCTGCTACTTGCTAACAATTAAAAAATCAATACTTTAATATTAACTTCTCTCCATGACATGAGGGATTCGGGAAAAACTATTGATTCAAAACAACAAGAAAAAGAAATGTCTTGTGATAGGTGTTGAGATCACATGAAATTCACGTCTTTACACGCGAAATCGTTGAAATGTTGCTGGATTTCCTACGTCTTCTATCTGCTTTGTTAACATCATATTCAGAAGCTACATAGCTAGACGATTATATTGTATTCAGACGGGTTCCATCTGTTATGTGACTCCTCTCAAAGTAGAAACCGATCCGATTAGACGACTTAGTAGTTGTTCAAGTCATATGAAATCCGTTGGTTGCAGACTAGTAAACAAAGGAATGATTTTTCACGATTTAAAACGAACCTTAACTCAAAATCGCCTCACTTACTCTTCGAATGACCACTGCGGTTTTAGCCACGCATTCATTTTGAACGTTACTCGTGGAGATGAATGAAAATAAGTTATATCTGTATAGTTGGTATAAGCACCCTCTAGCAATGAGCTGTTTATCTATCTACATTATTTTCATATTAATCAACCGACCGCAAAACATTTGAGTGTTCGGATAGCTCGGTTGAAGACCTAAACTGTTTCCTCGTAACACTACGAATCCTCCTACCAGTACTCTACTTGCACCTCACATTTTCCTAATATTTTCTAGTTTTGTCTTAAGATAAGGCTTTTTGAAATTTTCACTAATATATTTACTAACAGAGTAGAGCTATGATTTAAAAAAGCTTTACTTATCGATAAGATTCCTTTTTGCATTTGCTGTATCACTAGAAGTGATACAGATCAATAGCGTTTCCTCTAAAGCCCTTACAGAAATTTACTTATAAAAAAACAAATAAGGGAAGAAAAACAAAGCCTCAAAATGTATGTGAATGAGGAAAATCGAAAATCAGGAAGAGTCTTCAGAGTTATGAAACGTCTGCGTAGGGAGATTCATCAAAAATACGTCGAGTGTCGGTGAGTACATCAGGAAATTACTACTACAAGTACTTTCGAACTGAAGAAAAACACAAGCTTCCATAAATCATTTTGACCTCTTCGAAAAATAAAATAGTAATTTTTAAAATAACAAAAAGTTTTCGTTGATCGTCAGACATCTATTACGATATACGTAATCTATTTCACTTAATTAAAAGCTTAAATC
>KN716204.1:69303-79355 GCA_000816705.1 Dictyocaulus viviparus | reverse complement strand
TTGTTCAAGTCATATGAAATCCGTTGATTGCGGACTAGTAAACAAAGGAATGATTTTTCACGATTCAAAACGAATCTTAACTCAGAATTGCCTCACTTACTCTTCGGATGACCACTGCGGTTTTAGCCACGCATTCATTTTGAACGTTACTCGTGGAGGTGAATGAAGATAAGTTATATCTGTATAGTTGGTATTAGCACCCTCTAGCAATGAGCTGTTTATCTATCTACATTATTTTCATATTAATCAACCGACCGCAAAACATTTGAGTGTTCGGATAGCTCGGTTGAAGACTTAAACTGTTTCCTCGTAACACTACGAAACCTCCTACCATACTCTACTTGCACCTCACATTTCCTAATATTTTCTAGTTTTGTCTTAAGATAAGGCTTTTTGAAATTTTCACTAATATGTTTACTAACAGAGTAGAGCTATGATTAAGAAAGCTTTACTTATCGATAAGATTCCTTTTTGTATTTGCTGTATCACTAGAAGTGATACAGATCAATAGCGTTTCCTCTAAAGCCCTTACAGAAAACTACTTAGAAAAAAACGAATAATAGAAGAAAAACAAAGCCTCAAAATGTATGTGAATGAGGAAAATCGAAAATCAGGAAGAGTCTTCAGAGTTATGAAACGTCTGCGTAGGGAGATTCATCAAAAATACGTCGAGTGTCGGTGAGTACATCAGGAAATTACTACTACAAGTACTTTCGAACTGAAGAAAAACACAAGCTTCCATAAATCATTTTGACCTCTTCGAAAAATAAAATAGTAATTTTTAAAATAACAAAAAGTTTTCGCTGATCGTCAGACATCTATTACGATATACGTAATCTATTTCACTTAATTAAAAGCTTAAATCAATATGCTTCCTATTATTTTACAAGCATTCAATGCAAGTTATTACTGTAGATTTTTTCCTCTACCGTAACCCTTCATATCTTCGGACATTTACGACCATTTTCTTTTAATGAATAGCACTCTTTTCTTTTTTTCTTTATTCTGAAGTGAGGTAGAAAATATGAAAATAACTCGTTAAACTCTGAAAAACCAGTCCTACATTAAAATCACCCCGTTTTCCAGTCAAATTTTTACAATAATTCTATGATATATGATAGAATAAGTGAGGAAATTTCTCATTTTGAGTTCTTCGCATTTTGTAACTCACCACCAGAACAGAAATCGTCACTCCATTGATTGTACGTCGTGCCAGGACTGACTTGAACGTTGATCGTACCGCTGACTTGTTCGTTGTTACACATCATTTTCAACTGTAATTCAAATTTACAATGCGATTTTTTCACCGTGAAATTTAAACCTCATTTATCAGTTGTTAGAAGTGATTTGAGGTAGTTTTTTAGAGGTAAGAAAATAACAAATGCGTTTTAACAACGTGTATACTTAATTTTCATCACGGATAATGAAAAATGCCATTTCTCACATTAAACAATCAACCTCATCGTTTTTCGAGCATTCAGTACTTCTTGAACTGATCAATACTGTTTCAAATTTGATAAGGAAAAATCATTTTACAATGTATTGATTTACAAGAGATCATTTGATAGTATTTTGCATCATCTTGGAAGTCTTCCAAAAGAGCTGTGGAGCAATGAAGAAAAAGGGTTAGGTTTTTTTAAGAAGTACTGTAGTGAAACTTGCTTAATGCCTGAAGCTTCAGTCATTAAACATTCTTGTTACTATTTACTTCCATTGAGAATTATATCACTCTATGATACGTAGAGAATAAAAACAGTTCCTCATAAGGATAATAGTGAGGGAAATAAAGCGAAAGACTACTGACTCAAGAAAACTCACTATTTCAGTTCGAGATTTAGATTTAGTTGATAAAAGATTTATAGAAAAAAGGCCATCTTAGTGATGATGGTCTTCCGAGGTACACATATGTGACGAAATGGAGTTCAACGAGTATAACTGTTCGAAAGAAAAATTGAAATCCTCGATAGATTTTTTGTTATGAAAAACGATTTTAATATAAAATATATCGTTTATAAGAAACGAGCAATGCGATAAGATAAAGCTGAAATCGAAACTGAAGCCAAAGCTGAAGATAAAGCTGTTATCTGCAAACGAACGGCAGATCAGATTGACGGCATACCTCAATTTCTAGCCGTTAATCCTCATATAATACAGGATTAGTCACATCTCTCTAAACGACAACCTCATTAGGATTTGTTGTTATCAGTTACAGCAGAGGCAAACTTTTTTTCTCTCATCTCATTAAAAAGAAAGGTTTCCCTCCGTGAAGGAAAAAAATGACCGTATGATATCATTTTTGTAAAAAAAAACTCTCATTAAAAATCACTCTCATTAAAATCAGCACACATCACTTGAGGCATATTGATAAATTTTCGTTTTCATAGTGGAACGCTATTTTTTATAATGTTAACATATTAAAAAATATCTTCAGTTGCTTAACTTCACAATAAATGACGTCACTTTTTGAATACTGTGAAAAGAAATTGTTTCAATTGAATCATTCACGTGAAAAAGACATGCTTAGAATGAGAAGGAAAGGAAAGAATTCCACTATAAGAACAAAAACAAAAATCATAGAAAGGTAAATACATCATCACGATTTTAAATTGATGAAAAAATTATTGAGATTTAATTGGTTGTACAACTAGCTTGTACGGGGAGCATATGGCGCAGTAGTGAAGGCGCTACAGTAATGCGCATGCTCCAATAAAGTTCGCTTCCACACCTGAGGCATAAAAAACCTGCCATCCGTTTGGAGTTGGTGAACTTGTGTCAGAGAAACCTGGGTAAGATAAGTAGCACTGATTTGGTAAAGTGAGGTCAACTCAAGTCACTGTATAGACCAAGCTTGCATTCACCTCTACGATATCACGTTGAACGCGAATGCGTACGCGCATACCGCAACAGGGATTGATCAGCATCAAAATCTTTCTTATCTTATCTTATCTTATTAGTCAAAAGCTGGAAAATATTACTTGCTGTAGTGTTAAGAAAAAATGATAATCATTTAGTTATAGCCAATAAAATTCTTCGAAGTTTCGCTGTATTCAAGAGAATCGTACTTATTACAGTACCCATTGATTTTTTGATGATCAACAAGATTGTCCATCCGAAACACCTCGAAATCCTCAGTTTATACGAAATCCTCAGAGTAATATGAATAAGTGGTAATGGAGATAATGGTGTATGTGGGATAAGAGAATTGCTAGTTAGTTTGATATGTGTTGTTTGTGGATTAAGAGAAATGTTTGAACTATAATTATGAATGACGTCATCAATACGATATGAATTTGAATGATTAAGTGAATAAATGTACGGTAGTTGGTAGATCAACTAAACAAAATTAGTACAATTACGATGATCGTTGATGTTTTATGGGTTGTTGATCAAAATGTGAAATTAAATATGCATGGTGACTGATTGGACACCAATTACCATAGAGATTTTCTTTTCCCACGAGTCTGAAAGAAAAAAAAAATAGCTGATCAAAGTAAACGATAAAAATAGCGTTAGATTTTCTTATATCCTATAATAAAAATAGAAAAATCAAACTACGGTGAGTAATTTTTTTCACACACCTCATATACCTCAAATCGTCTTCTCTGTCTCGCATTCATTTGATTTTTATTCATAAAAAATCCGTGAAATAACCTCATAAACAGAATTCCAAGCAAAAAAAAAAGCTGCACGAGATATCTATCTCATTCAATAATTAAGCCATTCAAAAGCATTTAGAGGAAAAGAAAGAAGCTTAACAAAATATGTTATAAAGGAAAACGAGAGGGAAAGAGTGACGAACTAAATTTCAAACTAAACGAAAACTTATTTAGATATTTTAGTGATAGATTTTATAGAAGGAGGAAAACAAGCACTGATCGAAGCTTTGAAAAAAAGCTTAAATGTTGCATGAAGAACAAAAAAAAGTGCTGATTTTTTATTTCTATGAAACACTTACCGGTATCAGAACAGTAGCAGTTGTCGGCAGTTGAATGAACAACGGTAAAAGTAACGGAAGCAGATCACTTCGATCACAATGCAGCATCCAGAAGCTGAAGCTTCTTAATAGGAGTGCCGTACGTAGCGTGTGCACAACAGCTCTGAGTGGAGCGGATCGATCTTTTGCCTCTCCGGTTGTGTATCAGCTGTCTTGGGCGGAGCTTAAGCTCTCCGCCAATGTAACAACTTCGTACTTGAATAAGTCTTCAGAATTACCTGAAAAGATGTAAGCTATTTATGCTAATTCGCTATGAAATTCTAAAGAATAGTAAAGTACGACACAACTAAGCAAAATGAAGGGCAAAAACAAAACATATCCTATTAGATCTCATCAGCGAGGAAAACAAAAACACATAAAGCAACTAAGAGTGATAAATGTTCATACGCACGAATGAAAATTCTGTCACTTTCTTTTCGTCACCATATTTCATTTCCATATTCAACATAATGAATGAGGTAGTTTGAGGTTTTGTAGGAAATCTATTGATCTCTGATTTTCAATGAAAATCGCAAAAGTCTTAGAAAATAACAGTGTGTTTGACGTTCAACTGTTTGTACCTCAAAAAAAAAACTCTACAGATATACATTCATATTCATATTTTATTCAAATTATTACATAATGTTCTAAGCATTAGCCGATACTAAGCTTCGTTTTTTCGGATTCATTAAACCGATTGTTCGGACGAGTTATGCTTTCAGCAAAATCGCAGCATTCACCTCATAGATTTTCTTATAGCAGAAGAATCAGCTGATCTCAGCTGATGTTCTCCTCATGGTAGTTTTTCTCGTAGTTGAGTCTCGTTTTTTTTCTTTTGGTCCTCTAGGCTCTAGCTAAACCATTCAATATCTTCTAATCTCACATATTGCTAGTTTGTTTTTCAACGTGACAAAAAAAAATAGCGATTGTTTACGTCACTCACAAACAAAAAAACAAATCTAAGAAAGTAATTATTTAATGAGGAAATAAGCGGGCAATGAAAATAAGAGGAACAGAAAACCTAATAAACAACAAAAACCGAACGACTAATGAAAATGGTGATAAATGTTAAATTAAAACTGCAGAAAGCAAAAAAAAAACCCCATCGAACTTAAAAAATCGATAACTATTGATTTTTGCTCGATTGATTGCTCGTGAAAAATCGAAACTTAAGTATTCAACGAGTAGAAAGAAACGTATCATTTGAAATTGTTCTTAATAAAATCTGATGCCTCCTCAAGAGTTCTTCGTCAAATCACTCATAATCCTCACACGTGTTCTTTCCACTCCCTCTTTTCTTTTCAGATTTCTTTTGGTTTTTTTCAGTATTATAGTTATCTCTATCATCTTATCATTTTATTTTCGAGATTCCTTTTTCTGCATGTCACCACCTCATTTTTTTCCCTCCTTTCTTCATATTTCCACCTTTTACCTCATTACTCTACACAAATCACTTCTTATGAAATCGTTTAGTAGAAAAATTATATGTGACTGTAACGAATTTCTGTCGTCACTTCAAATTTCTCTCTGGCGAAATATTTTCCTCTCTGAAATGCTTATAACTCAGACAAAGCAGTCACCATAGGAACTTCAAATGTCCTCTTCATTATGCAAATGCTTACCTGATGATACTGATAAAATGAAGAATGCTTGCCGTAAAAAAAAACAAAGGAAGGAGAGGCTAAGTGAAGAAAAAAGAAGACGCTACATCAAAATGCATTTGAAAAGTTCAATTCAAGAAAAATCATTGAAGCTCTGGCAGAAGAGTCTAAGAAATGAGAGCTACTTCACAAGAAGACTTACGAGGAAAGAGACGCGATGAGATATTAATAGCGATTCCATTTATTATTCGTTCGAAAACCCGCATAAATGGATTGAGGTAGTATTTTGAGAAATGAGTGCATTCGTCTTCCCCCCACAATAATTTTAAAAGTGAGTTTTCGTACAATAGTCCCAGTTAAATTTTCAAAATCTTTGAGTTTCTATAAATTAGTGGCTGCAAAACAGATGAGATAAGATAAGGTATGGCTTTAATCGGTCCCTGTGGTGAGATGCAGAATGAGGTGTCATAGTGACACATAGGCTCGAATCAGTTCGCGGTCACCCCCAGGTCTACCGAGTTCGCCTTCCCTCTGACGACGGTAAATTGGTACGGTAGGAATTTGGAGAAGGTCAACAGCATCGGCTCGATGGAGAATGGTCAACTCAAGTTACTGTATAGACCAGGTTCGATTTTAATCACTTCGACGACATCACGTTGAACACAATCGCGTTGACGCATCTGACCACGAGGGATTGATCAACGCCAGAGTTTACTTTTATCTTATCTTATTTTCATGACACTTTCACCTTATGTACTCACTACCTCATAAATCTGCATCTAAGACTATTTTGAATATTAAAATTTTAATGAGCAAATAAAGGCACTAAACTATCACACCTTTTAAAGGTTTGATTGGTACGTTACCAGTCAATAGAAAGACTGCTATTAGTAGATCAGTATGTAGTGTAGAAAATGAATTACAGACATTCCCCTCTAAATGACGACAATCAATTAAACAAATCATTTTCAGTAGCATAAAACTAACGAACACGAAAAAAAATGAGGGAAAAATAAGAGGGAAAACATAAAGGAGTGCACTTGTTACGTCACTACTTAATAGATTTTCTTTTGGATAAAAGAGATCGTGATAGAGTGTTGTTCTAGGTGTTTTCCTCACCAACAAGGATCTTCCTCACCAGTATGAAGAGAAAAACAGACGATGTTATAGAAGAGAAGAATTTCCGGATTCAAATAATTTTAATGTAGTGGTAATTTGTTTGTCAACAATAACAATGATATGTTTTTATCGATTGATATTATCGATCGATTTTTCAATGATGATTAGAAATAAAACATTTGTTATTCTACGATAACTCAATGATTTCTAGTGAGGTAGAGGGATTATCGATAAAAAAACGAATAGCATAAAGCTTCCCTCACGAAAGCCATATATGATTGAGTGACTGCAAGAGGTTCCTAGAAAATCTTCCCACGAAACAGACAAAATGTATAATTATTGAATTAATAAAAATTTTATAAAAAAAAAATTTCTGAGATTAATCTAATTTCTATCCGATAAGAATTAATTTACTAAACGAAATAATTTTATATCACTATGGTAACAGAAATTTTTATGAAAAAAAAAACATTTCTCTTACGTAAAAGCTGAGCGAGAAAATCAATAAGAAATTTTTCTCTTAATAAGCTCTTAAATGAAACGAAATCTTAAATATACGAGATTGAGCACGTAGTGTAAGAAAAGTACTCTGCCCTGAGGCTATTACGTTCATAACAACTTGTTAATACTAGAAAATCAATAGGGCGGTGTTTTGTTTATGTGTGTGTGTGTGTTTTTTTTTCTTCAAAACAAACATAAATACTTTCAGAAATCCCTTCAGATCAGTTTCAAATTAAAATCACTTTAGAAAAATCAGAGATGTATCGATGAAGACATATTGAGGTAAATTGTTATTGTGACTCAGTGATCGTTGTGAAATCAATCAATTCAAATCGATCAAATTTCTCTTTACCTCATTACGCTTTTAACTACGAATGCTCAAAATGGATCGAACCAATCGACGACGATGTTGATGATGACCTTCAAAAACGAACTGAAAGAGGCAACAAAAAAAAAACCAACTGCTGCAGCTGACAGATTGTCGCTTATCCTCAAATGACATCAAACCAATTAGACTCAACGAAAAAAAGAAAATCAAAGAAAAAAAAAAATTACTATAAAAAACAATGACCGCCAAAATAATTGCTTGTAAAGAGCGCTGATTTATTAAGTTTTGATAAAAATCAGATTTTTTTTTCTACCGCATGACTGGAACTCAACTGAGAGGTCAATAGCCGATAGAAAAAAACGAAATTATTTATGATAACATTTTCACTCTTAAAAAACAATGAGGTTTCAATAGAATTAGAATACGACGACTCAAATTGAACACATCAAAGAAAATCTGTTCTAGTAATGAATGTATTGCTCTGAAACCTCAGTGGGGGGCTGACCAGCTACCTCATTTGCATGCTTCAATGTAGTCTCTATGAGAACGGTGATAAATCTTCATGTAGTTTCACACCTAGCTTAGTTTCTTTGTGGTAACAAAATTATAGGACTTGTTTTCATCTTGACCTACATCAATGAGGTTTGAAATCAGATGTGCATAACAGTTCGATACATAGGAACATCTCCAAGTACGAATGAGGTAATAACGTTTGGTAAGAGAAATGAGTGACAAAACCAAAATACTAGAAAGCTTAGATCTACCGACCTCAATTTTCTTTCGATCGATGAGAAAAAGTTATCAGCCACAAATCATTTTATTGAATAAAAATTAAGGCGATAAAATCAAACCACTTGCGGCATTTTTTTTTCGTTTTTTTTTTCATTCATTTAGAATTAAATGATTATTGATGTCAAATTTTAGAGGAAAAAGTTTACTGATATTTTTTTTCTTTGAGGAAAATGAAGAACATCGAGAGTTAGGGGTGAGTTTCATGATTTGCATTTTTCAAGATATCCTTTTATGAAGCAAATAATTATTGTTTTTTTTTCCATGAAATCGAGTTTTTGATTCAAAAATAATAGACGGCTTGGTGTATGTGTACTCATAAAGAGTACTTCCTCATCGAGTTATCGAGTTACAAGCTTGAAATACATTCTTAACAACACAATACATTATAACGAAGTACAAAAGCACTTGAAGCTTGACATCTCTTCCGTTTTTTACCTCACTAGTCACATATCTGGCAATTGAATTCTTTTGATTATTGTTATTCTAATAAATATACGTTCTTTTATAAAATAAGTGCATGTATCATAAAGTTCAAAAGCCCTCAAGAAAAACGAGGAAAACAAGCCCTCAAGAAATAATATTTTGATCTATTTTTTTTTTTGTTTTGTCGTTTTTTTTTCTATCACGGGAACGAATTACTGGCTTGATAATAGAAACGTTTCGGTATAAACGAGCTTTAACAAATCCTATAGAAGATTCTGAAAATCTTTATCATTATTCATTATTGATTGTGACGTAGAGAATAATCTAGAAATTTGATCTAACGATGAACCTCATTAGTAGATCAACATCAACGACACACATATCATAAGAAATTAACATATTAATGACTTAATTGCTTCGATCTTTTTCGTTCAAGAACATTAAATTGTCATTAAAATGAGCTTTATAGCGAATGAGTTAATGATATCCCTCACCCTCAATGAGTTTAAACCAGAATGTTTTATAGAAAATTAATGAATATGAACGAATATGAAATTAAGGAGGTAATTCGTTCCTCAGTTCTATCAACCAGATTCTATTAAAATACTAATTACACTATCGGAAAATATACAATAAAAATTTAGTGTAATTATATAAAATAGAATTACATCATCATAACAAAGTACGTTTTTAAGTAAATAAATTTTCTAAAGTATTTCTAATTAATCGTGAGGTGAATTGCTCTTGAATATCAGAAGTTAATTAATTTTCACAGTGACTCACATCTACCTAAGCACTTAAACAAGCAGAATCTTGACGATTGTAAACATTCAAACGTGAACCTCACGAACCTCATTCGCATCTTATCCCTTACAGACATGTTTTTAATATCTCTCTAGTTTCAAACACAACACTTACAGTGAACGACGAAAGACAGAGGTACGGAGTGAGAAAAGCGAGTGAAAAAAAAACACCATCTGCAGACTATCGACAAAAATGAAAGCTTTTTCCTCACATCTCTTTTTCACTCAAATATCGCCAACACTCATATTTATGACAACGAATGGTTTTGTACTTTTGAATTTTGATCGAGTTCAATTGATCGAGTACAGTGCAGTTATTTTATTGAGGTCTTAAAAACCTCACGAACAAGCAACTCTAAAAGACAGCCGATAGCTTCATGGTTTTTTCTTGCTAGATGATAAGCTTATCACTGATAATTTTTTCTTCTATTATCATTGAAAATTTGTTTGAGTCTTACAAGAATTTCATTTCACAGAAAACAATATAAAAATTAAATCAATTCTGAGAAAAA
>KN716204.1:40840-60829 GCA_000816705.1 Dictyocaulus viviparus | reverse complement strand
TTTTTTATTGTAGTTATGGTTATTGTTTATAGTTCTTATTATATAAATGGAAATTTGAGTTATAGATATTATTGTTCTATGTTGTTGTGTTTTGTTTTTTCAATGTTTATATTAAATTTTTCTAATAGAGTTTTTTCTTTAATAATTAGTTGAGATTTGTTGGGTATTTCTAGTTTTTTTTGGTGCTTTTTTATAATAATTGGGATAGGAATAGGGGGGCAATAAGTACTGTGATGACTAATCGTATTGGGGATTTTTTTTTGTTGTTTTTTTAGGGGGTTCTTTTTTTGTAAATTTGTTTATGGATGTGAAACTCGTTTCGTTGATATGCGATAAATGAGATAATTGAATTCAACAGATTAAAAGATGACGTATAAAATCATACGTACTACGAAATAATATAGTTTAATAGAAACATTTCGATCAATGAAAGGGATACAAATGGTTTACATCAATACGAAAACGAGGACTGACACTCTCTGAGTCCAGTATTTGAAATACTAAGCGATCGCGAAATCCTCGAAAATTCCTCAAAAGAGGACAATTGAACTTATTGATCGGTACAAATACGTAGTTTATTTAGAACTGAAATGATGACTATATTGACAATGAAACGTGTAGAAGATGATGTCAAATGTTTTCCAGCTTCACATTTATGCAAATTATTCCATAAATAAAAACAATTATCCATATTATAAACGAGTTTAAGCCAATTATCAGCATTAAAGCGACAATTAAATTAAGTGCTCACCAAAACGCTAACATATTTTCTTCTATGAGAAGTTTTTTCAATTTCAGCTATACTTGAAAGCTATTGAATTACCGTAATCCATCTGATGGAATTCAATTCAATACTAATTGTTTTAGGCCATTAAGCATGTGTACTTTTTGGTGTAGACTCATAATGACTCACATTGAATGAGGAACGAGTGAGATTACATAGATAAAGCATCAACATCAATTTTTCTCTTTCAGTAATGTGATTTTTTAAATATTTTTTAAAGATGAAGAAATAAAATTCACTAACGTTATATTAAGTTGGTGGGAGAAAAATTCTCATAGTATTCTAATCTTACATGATTATAGCATTCCAGAAGGAAAAAAAAATGAATATGAGGAAAGAAATCGTTAGAGGAAAAAACTGTTTACAAATGAGGTACTTCAAAACGAGGTCAAACATAGAATGTTATGCAAATTATTCAACCAGTGAATGAAACATCTGAAATCGATAAATCGATTTCTATAAGACGTACACAAAGTAAATAACAAATAATGCAAAAACAAACAACTACGTATAGATGAGATGAGAAAGAAAGAAGGAATAAACAAATAAAAAAAAAACTATCATGCTGCATTCGATGTGAACGCAATTTCTTTATATATTTATTGAAGTGTAGAAGATTTAGTGAAATATCACGATAATTTTAAAACGAATAAAGATAACCAGTTTTGTAAAACACATTAACATATTAGAGGATGATGAGGTAAGAGCTTTTTCTACGTTCAACGAATAAAATAATAGAAAATACAAAAAATCGAATAAGACACAAATTGCTCTAGGCATATTTGAGGTGAAACATTATGAGTCAAATTGTTGTATCGTTATTCTTCCATCAGCTGTTCAACAACCTTTCACATAATCGCATTCCAAGAACATCGCAATGATTGCGATCGACTAGAAAAACCAAATACATCCTGATTCTTCTGTACAACATCTATTCACTCAAATTCTTAGACCTCTAACATTGTAACTCCGAGAGGTAGTAAGAAACACGATAGAAACTGACAGAAGACCAAATGTACTCAATCACTAAACGTTACGTACATGTCGTAATGATGAGCACCAATCAAATGTCAAAGCTGCACATTTGCTTATGGTAATGAAATGAATGACTTGAAAATTTGCATATTGCAAATGCAATGCTAAAGTCGTTGAGGATAATTTATTGACTAGTTATGATGACTTTGATTAGCATAAAAGGTTAATTAAAAATCTCGATAAACATAGTCAGCAACTTTTCTATATGAATATCATCTTGCTGTTAATGATAAACAATCAAAATCAATCGATCAAGACTCCTCAATCAATACCTACAATATCTGACGTCATTGGAAACAGTCATAGAGTGTAGTAATTCAAATTTAAGGCATTTATTTGTTTTATATTTATTTAGATGAATAAAACCTAAAATACCATTCTCAAGTCTTTCTTACATTCCGGCTAAGAGATTTCCACTTAGCATAAGTGAAGCATTGACTGGTCGTAGCGCGATGGTCTAGGTAGTGCAATCGATTAGCACAACCGACTGGACATCTGTAGATGCGAGTTCAAGTCCCGCCTGAGGTTCCAGGTTTCGCAATTATTTCAGCATCTTCAGAGATATCTGGCTAATAATTTATAGGCAAGAGAATAAAGTAAATCATTCTACTTTCAGAAATGAAAAAGCTTATCGCTATGACGTAGTTGTGTAATTCCGAACAGAGGTATTCACTCATTCTAACTCATATTGCTGTCCTATAAATCATTTCCAGCATACTCATTCGAGAGTTTGTTCTTTGACTCATGTCGAGTACTACTTCAAAAATAAATTTGTTACTTCTCAGAAAAGAACTGTTAATAATATTTGAAAGCACCTAGATTACTAGTAATTAAGAGCATTAAATATATATGCACTTTGTTAATCACTACAGTAAGTATGCATTGCATATAATGAGGATTAAGATATCAATGAGGAAAAAAGTCGTTAACCCGAGGAAAAAAACTGTATCATCCTCAAATATAAAGCTTTAATAACTTGAACAGCTTCCACTTTTTTTCCACCAAATGATTGCTGCGCAAGCGCTGAAACTCAGAGAGTTCAAAGAACTGAATGATTCTATACAGACTTTTTTTTTCTATGAAAAAGAAATATGTGTTATATTTGATAGAATAATGAGGAAAAATAGAATTGATAAGAATGAGGGATAACACTTTAGTAACAGGATATTTCGTGAGCAATAACGAATATGTGTGTCATGAGGTAAATAACGTCGTTAACAATCGCTCTCTCCTCATGATTTCCCTCTTCTGACTCTTTTCGTTTCGATCATTTATCAAACTTAACATCAACGAGTTGCATTGAATCGCTTATAAAATCGTCTTCACTAATCGATAACGCTTAAAGACAATCCGAAATGACGACATTATCTAAGACTTTCAATTTTCCTCTTTTTGAACTCGATGACGACGTTTTCGATTGTCTTGCATTTCTCATTAATTTTCAATATGGCTCGTTTAATAATAAATATTCCATGAGGTATTGACGGCTAAATGTGCAATTTTTATAGGACTGTAATAAGCAAGCAATAAATATTACACAGCTCATTTGTTATCAAAAACGATAAATCGACTTTTTTTTTCTTCATTATACCACAGAATAAAGCCACAAGAACATTATACGGTATTGGAGTACGGTAAGAAATTTACATGATAGCTTTCATTTCTATAGTCTGCTGATTACTAATAACCTTTCTGAAAGATAATAATGTGGAATCAAGTATCAACGGTTGCGAAAATCTCGTTTTCCTTACTCATTTTGTAGACAGCTGTTTGGTCTCCGTCTGTGTTCGTTTCAATCAACTCCTGAACGATGAAAATATTCTAACCGGCTACTACTGAACATGTAATGCTGGTATCTGTAAGATACTGCTCAAGTCTAACTTAGGTCTAACGAGTAGTGTAACTATTTCAGCTAGATGAGCATCAAAGTTACCCTTTTATGATCTGTCATCACCTGGATTACCTGGATTCCCATTGGTCATCGACAGTGTGGAGCAGGCACCAGTAAAACTTCCATTTGTCTCTATCGCACGTGATGTTAATTTAAGCCTTTTTCACTATAGAGATCCTTCGAGCATCATAGTCCATTTTTAGGGCCTTTGTAAAGAGATCTTACCATTGAACTCTTAGTGCTCGAACAATGCGTTAGAGTATCCAATGAGATTCCATTCCTTACAGCTCGTGTTAACCGATCATCATTCATACGCAGGCCCATCCTATATTCAAAAGCTTGAAGTGTACAGCTACGTCTCTGATGTTTGGTCATTGACGTAGATTAAAACTTCGTATCTTCCTTTTACTTGTGTGATATGGAAAATAATAAAGTGTTATGATATGAAAAATACCAAACATTCCTTCTGCAATGGATCTTTCTGTTCATTACAGCCGCATCCATTAAGTACAAGCACGCACGCATAGATCGATGTACCTATATGCACCTAAAAGGTATGGGTCTACCAGCACAGAAGAATCAATGAGTCCATTTTGTGGATGCACCCATGACTCAAGTCAAGTAAACAATCACTCTTGGTTAGCGATTTATCTCCTATGTACCACTTAGGGTCACGCTGCCTAGCTTCGTGATTAGCCGATTTCAGATCCCTCATGTGGGATATTCTTGATTCAGGTAATAGAAAGGAAAGCTATGGATATTGTTATTACACTTAGTAATTTCCATCTCATTTACTACTTTCTATTTTCTTACTTTCTATGTTTTGGAATGAACGAATTTAAAATGTGTGACTCATTCACTTCCACATGGCACCTCATGGTGAATCGAATTTTTAAATTTTGAATAATTTATATTCACTAGAATTATTTTTTGAGAACATTTCAACGTTAAACAGCACTGAGATTAAGCAAATTTATGAATGCATTTTCCTTGATCTCTTATAACAAATACAATTTGCTTACATCATTACTCTTTTGCAACTACCGTATCGATCTCTAGACAGTGCGGGTTCGAGTCCCGCCTGAGGTTCCGTGTTTTGCGGCCATTTCAGCACAACTATGGGCAATGTGATATCTAGACATTTTTTCAGATGGAAATAATAGCATATGACTTGAATATGATAACATTCTGTTGTTTATTTCGTTCATTCATATTTTTCATTTGTCTTACAAATTTTTTTTTGTATTCACTAGTTTTATAACGTCTTTTATTTTTTTGACTACATTGTATGAGGTATTCACAGGCAGGATTGTACTACATGACTGAAACTAACGTCCTACATCATTCCGTATCAATCCGTACCGTTTCAAAACAAGTACGATCAATGCACCTGTTCTCCTTTTGTTATGCAAATCAGCTTTTCTATGATTGGCCTGACATCTTTGTCTAATTACTGTCATTAAGTTCGTGAAATCGCTTTCACTGAAATAGCTATTCTCTATACATACTCTGCTGCTCGACAATTGTCAAATCAACTAAAAATCTAAAAACAGTCAATACTATATGCGAGTATTCACGACATCGTAATCAAGTAAGTAAGGCAATATGATCGTCGACGTCGTCTAATCGCTATGAGATGAGTCACGCATTCTTCTTTATCGTGATTTCGCAAAGGTGATTGAATGTCATTCTGTCCTATACACTAATTTGAGCCTATATTAAAGTCATGCTGTTTATCTTTACAGAATATTCTGCTATTCCTCCATGCATTTTATATGGTGACGGTTTTGACTTACCATGAACGCAGACTTACCTTGAGCTGCTGTTTGCGTGGTTCAGTGATACCCGTTACCACTATGCTACGTGCTACACAGTGATAAGCCTCACGATTATTCATTCTTTGGAAACTACTGGAAGAGTTATTATTCAAATGTTCAAGTAAAAATTTCGAATCACGTTTGTTTTTACATCAGACACCAAATACTTTCTTACCTAATCGACTATGTTATCAGCTTCAATATTAGAGCATCATTTCCCGCCTAACATTTTGTTTCTGATAATGTATTATTTGTTGTTCGCAATGGATTATAGCATATACAATCAATTTTCTTATTGGAGTTCAAAATAGTTCGTAAAACAACTCGCAACATCAACCAACCCATTAACTGTTACCAAATAGTTAAAGAAGTTTTGTAAAGGACATCACAGCCTTGAATAAGGACTGTACTGACCGGCTTTAAGAACTTTGCAACAACCAACGCCCAAACTTGTAAAGCGCTGTAAAGATGCGGCAAAAGGAAATCTCAAAGAGAAGATTCCTAGAAGTACCGCGAGAATATAAGAAAACACTTTCTTACCTTCATCGATTTTGACAACACTCTCGATTCTGTAAAAGAAGAAACGATCATGGAAGCGTTAATTAATCAAGCGTTTTAGATTACATATATCTAAATTCTTCGTAAGTTTTACAAGAATTTCACTACCAAAATTATCGCCAAAGCTGTTCACAGCCACTTCAAAAAGCATCATGCGAAATTTGGAATGGAACGATATGCGAGTAAAAATCGACGGTCGGCAACTTCATCATCCTCGCTACGCCAATGATATCGTATTGATTACACCAAACATCGATCAAGTGTTTGCACATTTCGGCAGTGCTTGTAGAGAAATTGGCCTTAAGTTAAACCTTAAGAAGACGGTGTGTATGAAGAACGGATACGCTGCTGATGCTTCATTCACGTTCAACAGCAAATCTCAAAATCCTCAAGCTATGTGTTGCTAGATCGTGAGATCAATATGATGAACGGCATAGCACCAGAGCTTAGCAGAAGTAAATGAGCGGCTTGGAGAACATATGAGAACATCTGGGACGTAGTCAGAAGGACAACGAAGGCAAGGCTTCGAGTCCACATTTTTGACCTAAATCACTCTAATATTCCTTATCGAACTATAGAACAAATGCGAGAAATTCTTTCAACAGGAAGCCTAATATGAAGCGTAAACGTTGCTAGATAGTCAACGATGATCGATAAAATAGTGGAATAACAAGCTAAGACTAAATTCAAATTTTATAGCACTTGATGGATGAATTGTTGTGACACTTAGTCAAAAATGTACAAGGATAAAAATTTACTTATTAAAAAACTGACAAGGCATCGTATGTTTTGCGACTCGCAAAATAATACGGACGAAAATATGAGACAATAGTCCGGAGGTAAATTTACCAAAGCTCTTGATAGCCTACTAACAATCCTCATCACCATGAATACCCTCTAGAAATCACAGTGATGAAGCTAAATCACCACATATATCACTACCTCCAATACTCCAACACGAAACTTATAAAAATGTTCACTAATGACTGTGCTAGGTGAATTAGCGTTTTCACCTTAGAGCAAAAAACGACCAGAGACTCGAACATACCGCAGTTATTCTTTTCAAACTACGCTGGTTTTCTTTGTCTGATCGTAACGAATCAGCCTGATCAACGTTCGAATAAAGCTTGACTCGACGTCATAGTCACTCGTTATGTATCAACAATCAAGCAGAAGTTGAACAAAAATCAGTTCCTATCGAATAATCTATTTCATATAACACTTCAGAGAGTCTAAGGAGCACTCAAATCAAAGCACATAAGACTTTATCCTTATAGTGAAGACACTTTTTATATAATGTTGATAAAACTTTATGATTTCTGAATTTATGTGATAAACGTTCACATGGCCGTACACGTCGACTATTCGATACGACGCCTATTTCGCGCTAAAATGCTAATGATAGACGCGCGAAATACGTGTACTTAAACAATCACTTTGACACATACTGATATCTGCAACACAATTTCAATTCATGGAGGATTTAGGCGTCGTTCTATTATGCGTCCAATCGTACCATAACTGGTAAGATCTTCGTATTTCTTCTTAACGATGTGAAAATTTCATGATGTGTTATTCAGAGTTGAAGAGTTTCATGCACTTTGTGTATCTTCAGACTAAATAGAAATGCTTGTACAAGATAATCTTCGTACCCAGTTTTATGACGTCGTGAAAAAATCTGTGAGTAATTAAGAAGTATAAATGTTTCGTTACATGTGAATTTCGTGCATTATGATAGTTTAAAAATAAAACTGGCTAGGGTGATTGAACTTTATTTCACAACAATGAAAATATCTATTCACAAATAAAATGTTTTTACAATGTCCTCTTCTTTATTTATTATCGATATTGGACACATGTCAAATATTGTATATACCGCGGTGAATTTTCCGATATTCCATATATATTTCACTCGTTTTTCCGATGTTAGTTTTTGAGTTAATGTAATTTGGTCAGATAGAATCGCTTCTTGCATTTGTACGACTGATCTCCCTCAACAGTAGGCAACTTTTAGGAACATTTCGTGTTATGATTTTGCAAAACATGCAAAGCTACTGTTCTGCTCCTAAACATCTGTAAAAAAAGTTGTTCGTTCTAACGAAATTTTTATAGCACGTTCTTCTTATTGTTGGTGAGGATGTTGACGCTCTGTGCGCATACACTATATTGTCGGTGGGTTCTATTTCGTTATTCAGTAGGTTGAAAAATTCAGTGCGCATGTATGTTATGCTATTAATAGTGTAGAGATATGTATACGCCAATCTCAAAAGTATGTGTCATTTAAGGTTTCCATAGCAGACAATTATTCCATGTTGCTCTTGATTTCGTTCATATTTTGTTAAGCTTCTGAACAAACTGCTTCTAAAACATGTGTTGCATTATATTCCTTCTGTATTTGTATTTCATATATAAATATTACTTTGATAGAGGAGAACCAACGCCTTATTCTGCAACCAAGTGGAAAGCCAGCACAAATTTTCAGATAAAACTCTTTAATGTAGAGATACTATGTGAACATACAAGACATCTGATATGGCATCACATAGATGAATAACAATAACAATGAATGACAATTTACTGTTGTATCAAATATATTCTTTTGCTGAGATCAACTAAAATAATAGACAAGATGAGCCATAGCGGAGAAAGCAGAATGAACATTGACACGTCCTTCAAAAGCACGATTTTCGCAAAAAGTAGGAATTCAAAGGTGATTTTCAGCAGAAAGCCAACTAGAATTGAGAACATGACTGTAAAAGAATGAATTCACTCAGTGAATCATAAAAAACTAGCACTCACCTAGTTGGACAATCTTGTCGAAATGTAGATTCACAAAATTGTATACATGACGGTAATGTTGAGGTCGAGCGAATGGTGATGTTGAGATTATTGACCAGATAATGGAGGAAACATATAGTACATCCGAAATAGCAAGCGAGACAAACAGAAGGTACGGCTGTTTGTCAAGACCGCCGTCCTATGATAATCATATAATTGCGGCAGAACGTGTTATAAACCATGGGGAGGTTCATAATTGGATATGTTTCGACAGCAAACCATAACATACAGAAGTAATGGCTCGCGTACGCCATTGTTTATTCGATTACTAGACTTTGATCAAACTCACTAGGTAAATTACAACGGATATTAGCGTAAGCAGCAAAATAAACCAGAGCGTAACACATCTGTGACCAGTTAGCACAGCCATGCAACTGGCTATATTCTTTCGATGACCTATCGCATGCGCTTGCATGCTGAGTATGCGCCAGTTGTTGTTAGCGCGGGAACGGTGTAGGGAGGCTTGGACCAAAAACATGATTTCATTCTTTAATAGAGCAATTGTTAAATGAAGAGTAGAGGATAAAAGGAGTAGATTAAGACGTTTCATATATATTTGGTATGGAATTTCCAAGATTCATTTTTACAGCAACTGTTTATATGTGATGATGTGTCATTCTCAGTGGTTCCTGTTAACGGATGGGAAGCGTTGGATAGGACGTTGCGGGAGCACGGTGAAAGGGGTGAGTTATTTTAAAACAGGAGAGGTTAGAATATAGATGGAGGTGAATATTCCTTTTGACTTAACTACATTTTTGCTAAGAATAAGATGAGAATTTCCATAAATATATAATGTATTCCGCTTCAGGGCCCAACATTGTTTTGCTGAACTGCGGTGGTAATCGCTCGTTGCAGGATTTCAATATTCCAGAAAAAAGTAAAATATATGTGATCGACTCAAGAAGACCACTCCACCATGACAATATTTTTGAGGGAGAAAAAATAGTCTTACTTGTGGACAGCGCGGAAGTCACGAAACTAAAGTAACTCTTAGTTCCATCTTGCTCGTGTGTTTGTTTTCTTCAATTCACACTGAAATTCCAGCATACCGGAAATGTCAGATGTGGTCGATCTCGAAGATTCCGAAGAATCAGGGTCAGATGGTGAGGATCTGAGTGTAGGTGCCAGGAATGGTTTGGAGAAAGTAGAAAAAAGGCTTTTAAGAAAAGTCAGTGATTGTTCTTTATTTTAGTTTAGTCTTTAAATTATAATTGTTGAAATTGTTTAATAGGAAGCAAAAAAGCAGTGGTTGACACGAAGGAAAAACATACTCTGGAAGTATTACGAGAATGCCTGGTACTCAACTTCAGTAAGTGCTTTTTTTTTGTTTCTATAGTATATTCGATTATGTTTTATTTCCATAAGGAATTTATTGAGTTAACTTTAGATTGCAGTGCGAATGCTTGAATTAGCAGCTTTGCTTAACAAAGCTACTCCTGAATTAATGTGGATAGCCGCTGTCGGTCTGAATAGTCAGTGGACCGATCGAGTTGTAGGTTGCTCGCAAAGAAATTGTTTATATATGTTTTGAACTATAATAGTATTGGTCGGAAGTTTTATTTCTTATAGATAACGATAGAAGCCTATCATGATATGTGTATTGACCGCATGAGGCCATTTATTCATAGGTTTTCACCTCGAAATTCAGTCGCAAAAGCAGATGACTTGCTAAGAGTATCGTTTGAGAAAGAGTTAGTACAGTTGTGTTATATTCACGATGCTATGTATTTTGTATTTCATTTTCATGTTCAAGCTAGCATACAACCGCATCTTTTAGGCTTCCGTTGGCCATGTATTCGCATTGGTCTCTTTATCGAGCAATGGTCGTTAATGAACACTTTGCTTGCAAAACTCGTAATTGGACTCAAAGGGGTGATTCAGATGTGAAACATCTTCTTGCCAGTTTAGGGTGAGATTCAGCCTCAGTTCTCTCTCATTGTGTTATTTAGATGTTTTCTATACACTATATGACATAATAATTTAATTAGTTAGTACAGAATTATTTTTCTTTATATTCACTTTCAATTCATGACAATATACATTAAATCCATATTTTTCTTTCATGAAAATTTATTTTAGTTTAACATTGAGCGAAACTAAGCAGAAATTTGAAGCAATGACGTCCACTCGTCGCAAAGAAGTTGTACAGACTCTTGAGAAGGAAATGACACCACCATTCGCATCATTTATTGCGCACTTTGGTTATTCAAATCGTGTCAGTGCCGCTGATGTTGCCAGAGGACTTGCAATCAGGTGGATCATTTATCATCAGTGTTTTTGTAGTGAAGTACAACATAAGCTCACAATCCTTAGGCCGTCAGTGGTTGTAGTCTTGGATTCCGATTCGTTTGTTCTCTACAATTGAATTATGATGTTCACAAGAATCGTTTTTGAAAGGATTATTCAAGTTGAGTAGATCGACATTTTTATTTTATTCATCAACCAAGATGTATTCACACCTATCAGTAATCACTCATGTCGGGAACTGGGTAATGACTCATCGTTTTCTTGATACTTCAGGGAGGAAAATATTATGACAACAGGAAGTTTCTAACCAATTAGAAATTGCATTGGAAGTTCTGCGATTTGAATTGAGAAAGAAAGGGCTATTTGTATATAATGTATTTCAACTCATTGAGAGTTCTTTAGATTTGATTTTAAGACTGGAATCACCCCGGCATAGTCCACTAGTTGATCGGTTTGAATCGGCTCGCATTGTTTTGCGTTGCTTCATGAAATCTCATCAGAATTACACTCCACTCGTGAAATCTTTTGATGTGTATAAGGTAGAATTATTCTCATACGAAACACAAACTATTTCATATTATTTTCAAAGTGTAGATACCAAAGTCAATTTTGAGGCGGGTCTTGAACGTGTTTGGTCGCTGGTGGCAGCTGCAGTGAATCAACAAGAAGTTCTTCCACTCGGACCGTTTTTTCTTCACTCATCAACATATCCTCTAGGTGATTTTCGATTTGTTCAAATACAAATTTGAGTTCGCATATTTTAATATTGTATAACGCCATATCTAGAATTCATCGCAGCAAACTGGAATTTTACTGGAAATTGTATCAGCAAAATTCCAGCAAATTTAGAAAAGTATCAGTAGATTGTCCATAGTTTTGCGGCCATCTCAGCACAACTATGGACATTATAATACCATTGCAAAAATGCAATTAAATAAAAAATTACAAATATATCAATAGATTGTCTTTACTTCAGATATGATAAACACAAGTGTATTGTCTTGCTATTTATTGGGTTATTATGTTACATTTTTATAAACATAACATTGCAGATGAACGTGTGGATTCTCGCCATTTCATTTTCCTTTTCGCTAGTTTTCTACAAAAAGCCTTTGCAACAGTTCGCCGAGCTCGTGATCGAACAACTAAGCCACTTGTCGTTAGTTTAGCACTTTCTGGCGAGATGCACGGTTGGCATGTAGTAACAGGAGTAATGCCCTTAGATACTGTTTTCAAGGAGGCTCAATTGATGAGGTAATTCAAACCAAGTCAAAATATTTGATGTGTGAATGCGTCGTCAAGTTGCACAAATGATCATCTCTACGATCGAATGCGTAAAACACAAATTTCAGTTTTTTGGGAAGAGCGTTTGAAAGAGCTGCTGAGCAAGCTAACTTAGATGTTCTACGAGACAATTTCGATCCCAACGGTAAATAACTTCCTATATTTGCTAAGAATGTGTGACTCTTTAGTTATCCAATGTATTTTCAAGTTGTACTCATACGATCGGAAGACCGATCACGCTTTTTTGACTTATTGCAAGCTGTGATGGAGATCGAATCTTGACAAATGCTGGTTCATGTGCTTGTAACGGAAACACTTCAAAGTATACAATTCTGTGCCATTCTGCTGTATTATTATGACGATGTCAAATAACCACCATGAGCTAGGAGTTGAATCTTGGCAAAGCTCTGAGTATTTGTTGGTGTATATCATTGTACAGTAATTATTTCTGCGTAGGAAGTATTGGTTTTTATTTTGAAATGCAAATCATCCAATGATTCAAATATTAAGTTAAATATTTGATTTACTGGTAAGCTTTAGACTGCATAACCATCCACAATGTTCAATAAACGCGGAACCCGACAATAAAGAAAAATATGCAAAAACAATAAATGAACCATTCTTGTCTTAGTAATGCTGAAAAGATGCTAACGAAAATTAAGATTGATTTTCCGACTCAGAGTACTACGTATGGCGGGATTTCCTGGGAAACAGATCATACCAGAAAAGATGCGTTACTCACAGAACTTCTACACGCGGATGTTTGAAACGCAAATAATGTTCCAGTGATCATGATGCAATGTGTAGTTTAAAACCTTAGTTTTCATGACACAAGACAATTTAGTAGGAGCCGAATGAACTTTTGAAAAGATATGACGAAAATTAAACATCGCTTGGTATAACTAAGATAAGGTAATTGTTGGCGTTGATCAATCCATTGTGGCCTGATGCGTCAACGCAATCGTGTTCAACGTGATATCGCGGAGGTGGTTGAGTGCGTGCCTGGTCTACACAGTGATTTGAGTTGGCCACTCTTCATCAAGTCAGTGCCAGTTATTTTACCCAGATTTCTCTAGTACCAATTTATCGAACCCGGAGGGATGGCGGGCTTGGTGGGTTTGGGGGGCGACGGCGAACCGACTGACTCGGGCCTGCGTGTTATTGCGGCACCTCCATCACTGAGCTACTACGCCCCCCTCGCTTGGTGAACAAACGATAAAAACGAACAAACAAGTAAATCTGACTGGTGGTGGAAGTGTTACTATATATGTGGCACTTCAACCACATATATTAAAAGAAAAACATTTCCATCCGAGTTTTTTGGGCACAATGCAGCACTCAAGACCCAACTCTGCGTTTCATTCTAAGATGACTTATAATCCAAAAAAAAACTAGTTAAAAAGCCCACTATTGCGAGCACAATGTTTAATAAAGCATTTGATCAAGTGTTACCATCTAAAGAAAACATTTAAGACAAGGGACGTATAAGTGGAGTCCAATATGTGATGTTCTATTGACTTTTTATTGAAAACAATAACACTTATCACTTGTGAAAGACTACAGTTTATTGGGGGCAAGTATATAGTGTTTTCGAAATAAGAACGCTCAGTTTACAATTTTGCACATGGCATGTAACCAGGTAAAACTACAATCAGAAAAATGCCAAACTTACAATCAAACACGACGGCGGATCAATAGTGTACGCCTTCAGAAGTTAAATGAAATCTGACAATGATCAAGAAGATGTTTGCACAAAGCACAAAGAAAGACTCCAGTAAAAATACAAACAGGGTCATTTAGATTACGAAGTGTTATAGATTAGTATACAAAACAGAAAAATCATTAAGTACCACTCGGAAGATATCGCAGAACGTGAGCTTTGCGCTCCGATTTTTAATGAATATATCAATTTCCATAAAAGACGAAGCACACGGCAGACTCTAACGAAGTATACAGTGTATCCAAAATATTGAAGATGACTATCACTGCTCAAATCTTTTGTACTCCATGCAATCTGGTGGACGCACCTCTGTCCGCTTCTTGCTTATTTCTGCCCAATTAGTCGACAAAACGGTGCCACCAGATTCTCTAAAATGGATTTTCTATAAATATATATTACTGTTCTTCATAATATCTCACCCTTACTGATAGCTTTTGATCATAGCTTTCTTAACATCGTCAGAAGCTTCACTGTAAAGTTTTCGGAACATTCGATTTACTGCTGCATCACCCTCCAGTTCTTCTTTCTCTTCCTCCTCGATAGCAGACTGAAATGAATTTGAATGGTAAAATACTTGCCCTCATGGGCATAAGAAATAGTATGAGCGCATAATAACACGTAAAGATAAAGCTTACAAGAAGTCAATGACATTTACACTGTATTACAACATTCAGAATGTTTAATGATACCTTTTCAATAGCTTCCCAATTTTTCTTCGTATTTGATTCATTAGGAACAGAAACATCCGAGCCAACGCATAACATTGGCCAGTGGCCTGGAGTTGCTTTCGGCATTCGAACTTCTACCTAAATCTGGGTAAACTCAATGCATAAATGGGAATTGATGAGTAAATGTGAGCATGGTTATTGTACTAAAATAACAACAGAATATTAAACGAAGTAATTGAAATCGATCATGGATCACCATCAGAAATCCAGCACATAGATATAAATCTATACAATAATCTATAAATCCACTACCTATACATGAAAAGAGATTCGATACCATAAGGTCAGGTTTATCGCTATATGTAGGCACTGCGTACGGAGAAATGATCTCAGAACGCTATCACTCGGCCTTTTGTAGTCATCATTTCTTTTGGCATCGAACAATTTCAGAATTTGAAAAATCTCATTTTCTTTAACCTATCATCACATAAAAAAAGTACTATGTCATGAACGCGATTACGATACATAAGCGTAGTACACTTGCCTTTGATGGTGTACAAGTCAGGGTAAAATTCTTCTCGTCAACTGATCTTGCCAAAGTAGTTTCAAAAATGACTTCATCACCATACAATACTTTAACTTCATTGTTGTTAAAGGCAACTCTGCAATCTACCATTGCATAGAAAAAAAAACGATACACGTGTTTTGCGATGAAAAGGTATGAAAACAAACCGGCATTGATCTAAAGTAACATTCTTCTTGAGAATCGTTACAGTCACAAATGATTCGGTCTGGAACCAGTCATATCTACAACAACAGCTCAATCAATTTTTTTTCACACGCCTTCTAAAATCAATTGGCTCAGCAACCCCGATTCTTTAGTGTAAAGCTGTATCGAATCAAAATTTAAAATTCACTTGATCTAAGCCATATTAACAAAACATGTACTTTGGTTTTCCAGCCATCCTCAAGTTTAATGGAATTTGGAATCCAAGAACAACTCACACGATCTACAAAATAGTCTTCAATCTTGTATGTTTAATAAGTATAGCACAAAAAACAACCAGCACAAATAACTTATTGGATGATAACCAGACTAAAATTTTCTACGCTGATCATTCATATGTTTATTCAACTTTTGTAGCAACAAACACAAAAAAAATTACTCCTGAAATTTGAGAACAATAAAAATCTAAGATACAAGTAATGAATCAATAGTATTACAAATCAACAATTGCAAAGTTGCGTTAATAACAAATGACAAACCACAATATCTTTACAATTCAGTAAAGTGAATTCTAAAGAGCCCCTAAGTGGTCCTTAACCTGTTGCTTCGTTAAACGGTGGAATCCTTTTGTGTTACAAATAGCAACCTGAAAATAAAAAAAATAGTTTTAACTGAGAAGAAGGCAGCACTAGTAGGATAGAGCATAAGTCTCACGTCTTTATGGATACGATACTAATTTGATGCTTATATACCGTAACACTGAGTAAAAGTCATCCTTTTAAAAGCATTATTAACTTCGTTAGTTATTTGATAATTGCCGAAAAGTGTTTGACAAGTAACAGAAGATCTCAAAATATTAAGATCTGGTAATCAACTACTAATGTATGTGCTTAGGTCAAACACTGTTGTTTGATGCGCCTACGCATTCGTTCGTTAAATGTGATACCGTGATTAAATGCAAATGAAAGTGATCAAATGCAAGCCTTGTAAGCATAATAAATTGAACTAACTACTCCTTACTAATGCAATGTTGCTAATCTATGGTACTAATTTATCTCAGACAGATGAAGAATCTCTTCTCCATTAATAATCTAGATCACAATTGACGACAACCAAGCAACCGCTAATCACAGCAAATCAGAATTGTGTTAAATACCACAATATATTGAATGTTAATAAATTCCTCACTGTACTTCACGACACTTCAATAACCGACCACCAGATACCAAGCAAATTATTGGAAAAAATATTAGATTTCGTGAAAATTGCAAGAAAAGTGAATTTGTCTCACAGAAAGCAAATTACCAAAAACATGACATACAATATTTTTACCTCAACGTTGTCTTCAGTCATGCCCACATCAAAAGACTCCCTGAGTGTAAGCAATGCCGTATGAATCCCATCATCCAGTTCGAGAGCTTCGCTGTATCTCTTCTCAAGAAATGTCTTTGCATTCACATCATTCTTACCGAGGGCTGTTGCTTTCCATGCAAAATATGCACCCTTAATGTGATAACAAAGTTAAAATAAGGAATAAGATCGGAAAAAATGAATACAGACATATCAAAATGGAAACTTATTGATAAAAAAGAAAACTTTTCTAGACCGATGGATCGCTCTGAAATAGAAGGGGTCGACCAGGAATCTTGTCCCAACCAGCTATTAGCAATGATACGCCAAAAGGACGAACACCGCTACAATAACAATGATTAATGTGATGTACCAATGCTTCTATAAAATACTGTAATTATGCACGATAAAGTAGGTGGCTGTACATTGCAACAACAGAAACCACTACTGGATCCCTTTTTATACAGACTAAGCTAAGCATTCGAAACTATAGATTCCGACATCCACGATGATAATGAGAAACTTATTGAAATATCCGAAAAACCCGTGTTAAGCAATCAAAACAGTCGAAGTCATATCGACTACCCAGATTGCGTGTATTCCTGCATCACTGCTGCGATCTGTGTGACAAGCTGTGTTGTAGGAATTTCTTCACCATACATCATTTCATATTCCATAGCAATTTTTCTAGCACGTTTGACCAAAATACGGAAATCCGGCCCCATACCGCTGAACAGATGTATTAAGCAACCTCAAGCAGTCAGACTAAAATAGAGCAGACAGTTCGTTCACACGCACGAATCCCACCTATATACACATCCAATATGCTGGCTAATTTTTTCTATTTTTGGTTGATCTTCAAATAACACAGATGCGATATTTTCAGTCGACAGGACAACACCGTCTTTCGCTGGAAACTATTGGGAGTTAAAATCTTGAGTCATAAAATTAATTGTTTAATGATGAATAACCTCTCAATCCCACCGAGGGCTGTCCATTTTTGACTGCATTAAGCGCATATTCGATTTGCATCAGTTTTCCCGATGGGCTTAAAATTACTAGATATAGGTGATCTAATAAAAACTAGAAATTAATAATGTCAAACCTGAATGTTGTCAATGAGAAACCGTAGTGATCACCCATGGAAAATCTATAACACATGGTATACATACAGTCTTAAACACAGATAGTGGGCAAAAAAGGTACATTGAAAGAGCATTAGAATAAACAAATCGAAGATCACCATTCTATTGGAATAATACAAAACAATAATATATTGAGCAGCAGGTAAGCAGTATGAAAAGACAGAAAATTCGACATACTATGTAGTGTCAGAGTACATATGGGAAACTGTGAACGCACAGCCTACCAATCCTAATACAACCAACACGGACCTTTATATATCACTACAGACACTCCCTCGAAATGAATGACCAGACCACAAAAACCAACTAACCCACCAGAGATTCAGACCCAGAGTTGAAAGTGTACGTGGTTTCCTTAAACATTTAAAGGGCATACATTTTGTCATCATTGTATTTAACATTAGAGCGAAAAATTATACAAGTGTACTTTTAACCTTGGTGATGTAAAAGCAGTATGATACCACATAACGAAATGTAGCATTATAGCGTTATGCAACTATGATGAGATGAGGAGTAATCCAATACGTCATCAAGAATGATGCTAGGCGTTCTTAACGTTTCACAGGCATAAACATGAATCTAATGTTCCGACCGACGTCAGTAGCGATAACTAATTATAGACGAAGCCGTAAATGCTACGAGTTATCGGTGACCGGTGGGCTACACACGTGATGCGTATGAAAGAGGCTGATAGATAGAAAAAATAAAGAAACTAAGAAATTTGAAAAGAATAAAGAATAGAATTTGAAAAGAATAAAACTAGAACTAGAATTTGAAACTCACTACAGAAAGGCAACCAGTCTTGTGTTCAGATTTCTTTCAATTGTTCAGATTTCATCAATGCCAAAAGCATTTATGATCTTTAGCCCATACTAACTTATGCATTATCAATGCATTGCATTACCGTTTTCCTAGCAAAAGCCATGGTTCATTGCTTCTTTTATGTGTTGATAAACTCAGTGTAAGTTGAAATAGGTGCTTATGGGCACTATTGTTTCTAGGGCCGTAAGTTAATTTAGTGAGTTTTTTCTTTTCTATATAATCTAGCACTTTACAATTCACTGAACATTGTGTTATTATAATGATGGTATATCAACAACAGCCACAACAAACTACAGTATATTTTTTACGTTAAACCCACTTATAAGCTTTTCAACGAATATCTTAGAAGCATGCAAGAATTCAATACTAAAATACATGAATATGAAGAAAATGGAAAGTATCTAAAAGTGAAGATGAGCCCAATTAATCTGTATGGACTCTTAATAGATCGCGTTGAGGTACGTCTATATTCGACCTCATGACGTCAAGAATCATATACGTCGTCTACCGTACATCAAAGTCAGTTTAGTACTCTGCCGTTATCACATTAGCAGTATTACACTTCTAACACGATTTCCGCGCAGTTTAATAGCCTAGAAGTTTGCTTCGCTATCGAAAGGAATAGAACTTGAAGACCTATGCATGTCCGAGAACAGAGTTATCGGTGATTTGCAGGTGTTTACGTTATGATGATGGAGACAAAACACTGAGGAAAGTATCTATAAAAAACCGGAGTTGTTTCCTAATGTAAATTAAAAAGCCGACAATATAGTTAGGAGAGTTTCTGGAATGGATTTCTCTGGGTGCCCGTCACTTATCAACTTTATCAATCGAGTTGGTCTGATTAATGCAAATCAAGTAATAATCAAACGCTCATCTCAACCATACTGGTAAGTAGACCAAATTCTCTACAACTTAACGTATTACTTTTCATATAGCTTTTCTTTCACTTGAAGAATCTTAAGGTTTATTGAGGAAACGAAACAACGCCAATAAGCAACTGCAGGTTAATTTTATATCTTGTAATGATTTTCTGTTATCAGTGATATGAATGAAATCGATAACAATGTGCTGGAGCGATCAGTACAGTTCAGAAACGCCGG
>KN716204.1:9494-30466 GCA_000816705.1 Dictyocaulus viviparus | reverse complement strand
TTTTATTTTGAAAGATTTCCACAAAGATGTTCACAATAGTTATTGTCATTTTCATAAGTTTCAAAACAAATTTTTCTTCCTTTTGCTTTTAGCGGCTTTATCTAATACGACTTACCTTATAAGTATTATTCCTGTACGTATCAATTAAGTCGACATATAACAGATCATCATACTCGTTTATTTCTTGAAGCATATTATCGTTCGTAGTATCAGCATCGTTACTTTTACCAACAATGAAAACGATTGGGGTCACGTTGCTAACTTTGGGCGAGCTCCAAGTCAGTCGAATGGCATCACGTTGCTGAATATCACCATGTATTCAAGTTACTCGTTCATAATGATTGCACGTTTTATTCCATATATGAGACCTCAGAAATGAAAAATACTCAATGACTCTGTAAAAGTTATCAAAATACTGCCCTCTTTGCTGTCTTCTAAGGCAGAATAATAGTAATGATGGTAATGAATAAATGGTGTCGTCAAAGGCAAAAGTAATGTATTAAAAAAAGAAAATACAACAAAATTTAGCGCATGTAACATGTATTGTCGTAGCTTCTAACACAACAAATTAATCCTGATGGTGGAGGAACGTGTCGCGCTAACAGTAGGCGCTCGGTTGTTCTCAGCTGTAACCCATCTGCGCAAGCTAGCGGCCGTTCGCAGACTCACTACGCTTGTCATTGTTTGGAATCAGTCAACTATAGAAGTCGAAAAAATAACCAGCAATAACCTAATGTAGTTTACTTACCTCAGAACATTTTATATAATATACTCACTTCCACGATATTACGAAATTGACAAGAATTTCACCAATAAAAAAAGTTTATCACATAACATTAATGAGTTAAATCTGCTTCGCACTAAAATTGTAAGTCCAAAAATCTATTAGTAGAACTCGTTATCTCATACAAAGAGCATCGTAACACCTACTGGCCATTATTGTTATCAAAAATGACGAACGCACGCGGAAAAGAACCTCGTCATTTCAAAGCAATTAAAATACGCTGAGATTGAAGGGCGAAAAAAAAACATTTATCGGTTGACCAACCATTTGTCGTCAGAAACTATCATTTTAAAAGAGGTGGAAACATGCCTTCTTATTGGAAATCGATGACTTAACGATTATAAGCAATTCTGATGTCTGATTCCTCCAACGACATTTAGGCTCTTTTATAATTTGTAGCCGCCAGTTATCTTTCAACCGAAATCTTGATGGTTCACCAGCCAGTATTCGATTAGTCTAAACACATTCATGACTCGATAGCGAAATGATAGATGTCCAGATGATACGTATTGTAATCTTCAAGTCAAAATGTTCCAAATACTCATACAACGGCAGGACCTCTGACAGAATGTCAATATCGTACGGAGGCCAGACGAATTGACTGAAGCTTCTTTCATGCAAATGATCGAATAAGCCACAAAGCCAAACTAATAGTATAAAAAGCAGCACTAAAACTCCATGACAAAATCTAGACTTTATACGACGTATAATGTTCATCCAAATTGAAATTCCGATCTGGAGAAAAATAATGATTGCTATGTGCGTCCAACTGTTTAATCAGCAAGCGCAAAAATCTACATACCTGATTCTAGATGGGCAAAATATCCTATCCAAGATATAGGAGATATTGTCACTTAACTGACAAACAATCAATGAGGTGTCTGGTCGTGGATAACTGTATTCTTCTCTATAACAAATTCAAGCTATATGATTTACGAACGGTTAGCAATGTATCGAAAACAAGCTGTAAGTTACAAATATCTGATAAGGCATCGATCGTTGTACGAACAGGTATCAAAGTTCTGACGTATGTCGATATTGTTAAGCGTCGAAGACAAAACATCATCAAAAAGAACGACTAATGATTAGCCTGGTCATTTTCAAAACCAATTATTGTATTTGTAAAGTGGTCACGATGTTAATACAATATTTACTCCATAAGTGCTAACGTTCCGTTCAATTTTGCAATCTCCAAAGTTCTGATACAAAAAAAACTACGACTTTGCAATCTGACGGGAGCCTAACCATGAACATTAACGGAATAATAGATTTGCATACAAAATCCCTTAGCAGATTGAAGCCGAAATCCTACTAAATTCTGGACTTCCTGAATCCGGAAACCGGTAATTGACGACAGAGTATGGTCTGATTTGAACACTTCCTAGGCAAATCAATTTTGTGAAAACACGTATGCACCAGTGTTTTTACTTTGAAAATCACCCTATTGTTCTCGTAATTATAGTAAGTTCTCTAATATACACAATAATTTTGCATGAACAAACGAGTTGCTTACAAACCAGTGACAAATTGAAAAAATTTATTGATGCGAAGAGTTTAAAAATATTCATAGAGTTAATGTAATGAGTTAGTGCAATGTTAATTAACCAACCACATGGAATGATGACAAATTCATTAAACTTTAAAAGAAACCTGGTTTTGAAAGAAGTTCAGAAAAAAATTTAAACCGGTATGTGAGAATGAATGTACATAAATTTTCGGCGAGATTTTATTCAAATCACTTTCACCACACTTTTCAGTTCTACGGGTAATTCAGGAGACGAAACGGTAGAGGAAACCACTTCTGTTTCTTCGCACTCCTCTGTCAATGACATCGAAGCAGACAGTTGCCAATTGCGCCAGCCAACTGATTCTTAACAAAAATTGGCATAGTGAGATAAAACCAATTTCACCAAAAGTTTGCAGCATAGTGATTAGTATCTTGAAGTATGAACTTTCACACCGACATTCAACCGTGGATTAACCAAAAATAATATTGCAGCAACCTACCACTATCCATCAATTCAATAGTGTTCAAGAACTGATTCCCATTAAATCCACCAATGGTGTAGATCACATTGCCAGCCGTTACTACCGCATGTGTATTCGCCCTGAATATCGAGTCTACAATATTTGCAGTATCATACTGCTATTATATCATATCACAAGTGTCCAATACAAAATTCAGAGTTTTAGAGCTTGAAACGTATTCAAATGATAGAAAAAACCTTCTTTGGACATTGTAGTCACACATACTCAAGTACAATCAGTCGAAAAAGTCTATCATATCACAAATACGAAAAGTAGAATCATGCTTATTATAACTATAACATCTTCGTAAATGGAGTTTTGATTATAGGATATGGTGGTACCTAGGAATTGTGAGGGGTGGGCCGGGGCGCCAGGCAGCCACCGGATGATCGAGCACTTCAACAGATGACAGCGAGTGTTGCCCATCATGTCCACCGATCACGTACAGCGTGTCTGTAGGAGACGATTTGCAAAAGATGCAAAGTCATTTTGATTTTCTGGTCTGGCAAAGCCATCACGTTTGTTCGGCAGACAAGTGAAATTATGTTTTGAAATAATGGAAAACATATTTGTCAGAATTATTTAAGAATTTCGTTAGGTCGAAATAAGTGGGAAGAACGCTACTCTTAAATATTGACTGTTAGAACAAGAAAAACTATTTCTTAAAGAACAAAAAAAACCCAACGATCTAATGAAATCCATTTACTGATTTGTAAAGTCACAATGAAATAGTTTTTTTTCAGAATTTCATAACATCAAATTAACAAGGCGTTTAAAAATAAGGAAATGTGAATCGATGTCTTGGCATTATCACGTCATTTTAGAAGTTCGTTTTTCTCTTGAAAAAATAAAAAGAAAAATCTTATTATTGCGGGTCCAAGGTGCTCGCACATATTTAGAAGGTCAAAAAATTAAATGACATCAGCCGCAGATCTTAATCAAAGACCTTCTTCCCTATAGATGCTTAGTCAATAGTAATACTTGGGACCTTAGGCTTAGGCGGGACATTTTGATAGACTTTTTTTACAATAGCTATTGGTCGGTGGAACGGGTAGTGTTAAAATACATTTCACTCGTCATAGTATTTCAATTTGTTATTAACTATGATAGAATATAATGATGTTTTACATTACCCAAGAATGTTAGACCTGTTGTGCTTCCAATTATATTGGCCAGGGCATCGCTCTGCGACAACTCAGCGCTTCACTTATATCTAAATGGGTATTTTATCAACATTGACCGCCCTGACTCATGAAGGTATCGACGTTGGTTAAAAAAGTCGATAATGTAATAGGCTAGACAATTTATTCACTCCAAAAAATCTAGAAATTGACGAAAAACTATGATTCGTTAAGAGATTTGATATTTTCCTCTAACACTTAATCATTACTTTAACCGTAGGAATAATCGCATCCATGCCTTTGTACGGGGCTAGGAGGTGCTTTTAAGTTTCCCATTTCTATATTAAAACTTAGCCAAGAGTAGACATACTAAGAATCGCGCTAGTCTTGATAAAATGAAATCATACGAAGGCGCATCCCTCTAACCCATAACGGCCGGTGATTTCCCGTAGTTAAAACCGTGAGAACTCCTGAGCAGAGCTATCTCAAGAATCCAAAGAAGTAATGCTACATCAAAATTTCATCGCGCCAGTGCCAACGTTTGCAGAAAACCATCACCATGGACAACAGACGCACAAAAAAGAATGAATGGAAGATTGCTGGGGCTCGCACTACGTATGAAGAGAGGTCCCCAGGTTGAAGTAACGTAATTGTGACTGAACAAAGTAAAATAAGAAGAGAATCTATTAGAGCCAATATTTTCGTCACATGTTTAAGAGTTCTTGAGTTATACATTCGAGTGTCTTTATTTAAATCACTTCCACTTATTTCCATTCTGTGCCTATGTGCCATTCTAACCTTTTATAGGCAACGAAATGGAATATAGTTTGCATTACATTAATCAAACCTGCAATACCAAAGGATTATCGTGCTGATATATTCTGCTTAACAAATTTTAAGATCCTAAGTAATGAAAATACAAAATCCGACTTAGATGACCGCCGTTTTGAATCAAAAAAACCTCCTTTACTTAATACAGTGAAGATTTTTGTCTTAGGCGTTCGTCCATAAACATGTTAAATGCATATAAGCAATCATTTAAGGAATAACCACACTATAATCAGTTTTAGATGGCGAATCAGGCATAATGATGTAAAATAACGCAGAAGTTTGTAGTATGAATTAAAATAAGTTCAGGCGTCGATTAAGCCCTGTTTCAAGATGCTCTCACACATTTCGCATTCCACTGATACTGCGGAGTTGATTGAATGCGAACCTGATGTATTTAACTTGAGCCCGCAGCTTTTTACCAAGTCACTGCTATATATAATCTTATGATACTAATTTACCATCTAAAAGGAAAGGCGGACAATGTAGAAGTGGGGGCAGGCACGAATCTGAGTGGATCTGTGTACCATTGTGGCACCTCCGCCATTGCGCTACGTAATAGTCTTAACTTTTGATAAATTCCGATGAGAACTCTTTTTGATAAAAAAATAATTGACTGATGGGCACAGCTGTTTCATAATATAATTAGGATGTCCAAATCAAGCAGAATGTGACATAAAATCAAATGGTCATGAATTCTTCTAGTATTTTGATTCCCACTATTGCCATGGAGTACTTTGTTATGTGGACCATTTTGCGCATCACTTCTAACAAGTTCAATTAAACCCGGCGTTATATAATGAAGAAAACCCCGTGTTCATAGGTAGTAGTTATATCTAACACGATGGACTGCTGGAAAATAATGTAATGAAAAAGTAAAAGAGCGGTATAGGAAATAAGTAAAAGTGAACCTTGGAGGAGTCCATAACTTTGTTACATGTGGCTCTGCTATGTTAAGCATACATTCTTTACCGCCGTCATGTAAACCGAGTATCTTATCTCTTCAATTTAGTAAATTTGTATAAGGGAAGTATCAGAAGATAAGACACAAAGTAGGCAGAGGTTGATCACCACCAGTCAGTGTGAAGACCAAATTTACAATCAGTCACCTTCACAACTAATGATTAAAGTGACTGCGGGATGTACTTCACATGGACTAATCCACACCAAAGTTCTATCATTTATAGTCCCTTACTCTTGGTTCAAGCTTCGAAACTTTGCCTATGTTGCAGCCGAAACCGATAGGTTTTTGCGTCAAGTAGTCATACTTCAGATTCCAGACTACTATACTCTACTGTTGATTAATTCATATTTCCAAGTTATGAATAAAAAGCCATAAGCCAAACTACTTTTCATATGAGCCACTTACAAACCCGAAAAAAAAATGGAAAGTATAAAAATTATTATAACCTTCCCGATTTCTCTGGTCAATGTTTTATAACTATGCAGGCATACTAGCTAAATAACACTTTTAAATCTATTCTTGTAAATACATTAATGGTTGCGATAATCTGCTAATTTAATATAGTTTATGAACAGTTTAGAGAATAACCAAATTAAAAATTTCATTTGTTGGAACACTTAATCCGTCATTCAATAACTTCTGTTAAGGTAACATAATAAATGGTTGAGCAAAACTCAGGAAACAAAGGCTTTGATTACAGTACAAATCGAAGCATAGATAGGAATTAAATCTACCTCTGATAACAGCCACAGCGCATCCACGGCGGGCTGTACGCAATTTAGCAAGCATACGCCAGGAATTTAACTTTGGATCATATGCCTCAACTGTGTCCATACAATTCCATCTGTAATATAATATAAATGATAAGAAAAAATAATGGAATAAATAATACTCGCAGATATATTAAAAATATAGCACATATAGGTAAACCTGTCACAGCCACCACATGCAACCACCATTCCGCGCCAAGCGCACACACCAGCTTGATATCTAGCTAATTCCATTGGTGCAATCGGCTCCCAGATCTTCAAAACGTTGACATTTATGCAATGAGCCGCTTGGCTTTTTTCTTGTTTTAAATATCATTTAACATGGAAATCTAACAGCCTTGATGGCAAATACTGAAACCTCCAGCAAATGAAATAACAAATGTGAACACATACCTGTTGTGATACATTAAATCTCTCACATTCTTTTAGAACTTGTTGATCTGAAGAGCCACCAATGCAGTATATAAAGCCGTCCAAAGAAGCACAACCTTAACATTGATTGAATAAATAATAAGCAGGCATACAGGGAACATTGACAAGATAGCGATTAGAGCCTACATACCGTTGTGGCTTCTTGGCCTACTAAGTGATGGAATCGAAGTCCATTGATTTAATTTAGGATCATACACTTCAGCTGTTTTCAAATCATTATTGCCATTGCTACCAGCAATTGCATAGATCTGAAGAGTGATGCAACTATAATTTCGACTTACAATAGTGTCAAAAGGCATCTATGTGTTATGTATTCATATATTGAGGCATATAGAGCAAAAAAAATAAAATAAAATAAAGCCAACTTCTATATTCTATTCTAATTTATTCTAAATTGCATGTAAAAAATAAGTCATTTTCAAAAAAAAAAAACACATGCCTTTCCGTTAAAAACAGCACTATCGAAACGCCCTCTATCGTCCTTCATTGATTGCAACTGTTTCCAATCCCCACGAGCAATATCGTACTCCTCCACTGTCCGAAGACATTCTCCCCGATCATAACCGCCTCGAAAAAAGTAGTTTTTACAAAAAGGCCTTCTGCTTCTAAGTTATTGGACAATAAGAAGAGACTAGCGAGAATGACTTACCACAAACAATAATTTTACCGTTGAGAAATGAAGCTCCAATAGAACACCGAGCTCCACTCATAGATGCGAGTGGACGTCGTTGATTACCAGCACAAGTTATCAAATGATTTAAGAGCATATCTTTCTGTGTATCGACGTTCCCACTGCAAAGAAATTTTATTTGAAAGCACATTATTACACAAACAATTACTCACTTCGTCGACTTCGTTTTTGTTATATCTTCATCATCAGTTAACTGAATACTGAGTACAACAAGACGGTGATAGAGCACAGCCAAAGCGAGCCAGTAGTCCGCTAGATTCACAACACAACAGCATGAATATTCATGAAACCAAATAATTAATATCTCTCTTACTAGATGCTTGGTGAGTCACTATGAGACGGGTTTCTATTGTGTCCTGAGGATCACTTTCATCTGAATCAATGGAATTTAGACTTTCTACCGATGAATACCGAACATTCGATAGTCGGCTAGCGTTCATACGAACGGGGACCGCTCCAACAACACGATGTTGTATTGGCGCATTAAAACTCGATTCCTTAGAGCCACTATAAGCAATGACCTTCATTATGCAGTAAAAGAAAAGAAAAATGATATAAGCAGCAACTTCGTCATAGCTTTAACAAGCTCTCTTCCACTTCTCTTGTAGTCTTGAATAATATCACAACTTCCTACAGAAGATTTGTCGTCCATTTCTGCACAATCGGCCAATTGGCAGTCCTCCTCCATATAAAGAAGAGTAGTCTGTTGAAAAAACATCTTATAATGCAACAATTAAAGGTAAGATACGCTCCGCAATGCCATGTAATATAAAAAGAATCGCTTTCATATTTGATTGGAAACATAGTGATGTGGAAAATATTTGAAGGCATATTGTTTTAATCTCTATAAACAAAAGTCACTATATCCTATTATGCAAAAACCAAAGCTATGATCCAAAAATTCTGGAAAACCCTGGAAAAAAACTGTAGAACGCATTCATGGCTAGAAGACAAACCTTATGTGTGAGCATTTCTATAGAATGCTCGACTCTATCGTGAGGCAAGCGATTGAAAAAGTCCAAAGCGCTTTGAGCAATACTTGAACCTTTATCGAAGCCTGTACGCCGACTATCATCAGTAGGTACGATAATACGAGACTAAAGTCAGCAAAATTTCACGGCCATAACTACATTCCATGAACACTATCAAGTTGTAGTAGAACACCATAAATTAATATTTAGAAACTACTGAACATCAAATAACATAGGTTAAGTGTTTGTACTTCCTTATTACCAAATTGACTAAAAAATAACCTTAATGCAAGGAAGTTGTGTGAATTCCACGCTTTCGTTGATGATCTTTTCAAAGTTTTCTTTAATGAATGAATCTACTTTGGTCAATAGATATACATCGTTATTGAAGTTTGCTTGACGCCGAATACCTATAGAAAATCGCCATGTATCTTGTACTTAAAATATGATGCAACACTCACCGATACAGTTAGTCAAACTCAGGTTGTCTGCAAGATAATTAGCGCAAGCTTTAACAACTGGTGTCATTTGAAGAGCATAAGCCGTTTTGTAGAGCTCGGCAACTTTCTTTGAGCTGATTTCAAGACTAAAAAAAAGTGTAACAAAATTAACTCTTCACAAATTTTATACCAACCATATAGTATGAGAAAATATCAAGAAATATTTGCAAAGATAGACAGAAATACTGAGAATATCACTGATACCAACAATGCTGTGTACGCAAAATTCACTAGAGCTTCGAAACATTCGTAATCTGTTTGCGCAAAATCGAAATACGCCATCGGCTTTTTTGTTGAAGGTGCCACAGTAAGAGTTGTAGTAAACTGTTGACCAGACTCATGACCGTTCTCCAGATTCCGATTTGAAACTCCTTCAAGGTCTTATGCATTTGTTTGGTAGACCATGAGAATTAATATTATGAATCAAACATTGTTTACCAATGTTCTCTTCTTCCGTCTCTCCTAAAAACATATCGAAAAGTGCTGGTGAGACAGCGGCCAGTACGACTTTGTGAGCAAAAATTTCTCGTTCTCTGAAAAATAGCTGCACCACTGCAAATTTAAAAATAGCCGTTTACCACCTACTTCACAAACAGAACAATATCACAAAGCTCTCGATTGCATCGGAATGTATTTAGACGATTTAGCAGCTCATTCTGAAAAACTGTAGCTATTAATGTAACGTCACTGAATTTCGTGGAATTTCCCACTTGTTTTCAGCTAATAGTCATAAACAGTAGAATTGTTCTCACATAAAAAGATGTCGAACCTTTATAGATGAATCACGCAACACTAGCTGGTAATCCTCTTTTTCATCAAGTGAATCATGACCCCATTTGTCAGTGTCATCAGCACGAATTGAAACGGCACATCGTGTTCTTTTAGGCAGCAATGTTAATTGATCACCCTAAATCCAAAAAATGCACATGAGGATTCTTTTTTTCATTTGATTTACTAAGAGGTTTGTAAACTAGATTTAGTTTCATAAACGTTTCTCTAGATAACGCAAAGATTTATCCAGTTAAATAGCTCGCATTTTAACTAAAACCGTTGTGTCTACGTTGCCCAAACCGTATTCCAGAGAAAAAAAAAGGTGAATAATATCGAAGTTAGTAGAAAGCTGTTACGGTATGTGCTTATCGTAATAAGCATTGATCTGGTAAAGACAAAAACGTTTGAATATCTTTTCAAACAAATAAATGCTTTCTTCACGCCGATCCAAGAACTAGGAGTTCTTCAAAGAAGAATGAAATCAAAAAATTATATCAAGCAATAACATATAGACAATTAGACGTAAATTTTTTTGCTTCGCAACTAGCTATACACATTATTTCAACAACATCCCATTGTTATAAAAGCACGCAACGATATATGCTTACAAATTACGAAATCATGTTACGCGTAATTCCTAAGCGATTTGTCAAAACAATATATAATACGAAGTGTAATTTTACATAATTACAATCTGTTCACACTAAAAATGAAACGTTACGAGCTTCTACGAACTCTCCTATGATAAATTGTATAATTTAGTCTTCGAAAGTACAATGATAACGAGTATAGGTATTACTGAACAACTTAATTATATAGAAAACATTCCTTCTGGCTATTTTGAAATTTTGATGGTGAAATAAATCACTAAGAAATTTACTCCTGTATATGAAAACATACGTTACAAATGTAATATCCAATAATATAATGGTAGATTCAGTTATAACATGTACGACGTCAATATGTCGCTCTTTTTCTTTTGATTTGATGTAAAGAAAAAAAATGACTCAATTTTTTTGTCTGCTCCATCTCTGTGAACGCCCAATTTTCTTCACATGGTATCATTGCAAAAGACATTACGTACCAACCAACACAGGATTCGCGACGAGTTCAGATTATTAGGATATTTCAGTTAATAGACGAATGCTATCTGAATTGAAATCATTATAAATTAAAAAATATTGACATCCGAATTTCAACAAGTGACGACAGTAAATACGACAGAAGAAACAGAAGAAATCGTATTAGAGTGGCTAATAAATCTTCATTTCAGAACAATATTGAAAGAAAGCACGCGAATGATACGAACGAAATACAGTATACATTAAAGCTTTTCGGATAATTTTTCTATAGCCTCTCTCAGATGTTGCTGTATAGCCAAACAACAAATATTTTAGAAGGTCAATTCTCACAAAGTGTTGACTATAATAACTATCACTAAAAAATCAATAAATTTGATCTTATCGATTGTTTCTTAGCGTTTATACAGCTTTACTCGTCCGCTTGGACTATTATGAGCAAAAAACAACTACAGGCAATAGATCATATTAGAACTCTACTGTTCTACAAAAAATGCTTACTAGTTAACACCACCACAAACCTTTTGAAGAAGTTTTATCAAGCTTCAGAGAAACTGATAAAGAGTTATTGTTTTCAGTAAACTTACACTGTCATCACATTGAATGAGTGGAGGTACTAGAAATATACATTGTGATAAATAAACAGTCAAATAGTTTCCACTGGAAAACCGTTTCTTTAATGAAAACTGAAACGAGAAATAAATGATTTTGTTCGTGTTATATATAGTCATTCATTATAAAACAGATGGCTGTGGAAAATAGCAGTATAGAAAAATACTTCAATCTAAGAAATCTAGCAAATGCTTTTCTACAAAACCTTGAGCCCAAGATAATAATTATACATATAAATAGAACTACTACCAGAAAGAATACCTAGAAAGAAGGTACCAAAATGTTTTGAGTTAGCTCTAAATTTGTTTTTGAAATAAGGAATAAGAGAAGAAAAAAATAGAATAGGAATAGAAAAATAACGAATAGAGACTCTTAAATTGAGTTGTTATTTAACAAATAATAAAAAAACAATACTTTTGAAAATATTCAGCTTGATTATCGCCTTAGGGAAAAAACTAGTCATAGGAGGTATCAAATCACATAAAACGAAATTAAATAGCAAAAAATTTGAATACGTTAGAAAATGACTATAAATAAATAGAATGTGAAGGCTAATGTTGGTGATCAATGAAAACAACAAGAATTACCGTTGGCGCATTGCTGGGCGGAGTTGGACTGCACAATTATGGGGAAGTCAGGCGGGATCTCTTAAATATCGAGCGCCACGCCACACCCCACACAACATCACCATCACAATTACCTCATTTTTACCACACAACAACACTACCTCAATGTTTTCGATATTGAAATGTAATGAAGAGAAAAAAAGTCGTAATAGGAAAAATTGGAAGATTCATGAATCGTACCGTATCTGGAAACTGTTTTTTTTTTACAAATCAAAGAAGAGATTCAATAATATTCAATAAGTGGATCAAAAATAGTGGATCAATATTGATGTGTTCAGCATGAGACGAATTAACAAGATGTAGGTTGTTTTAAGGAAATCAGATATTTAGAAAAGAACACATAAAGAAGAGATCGAATCAAAACTCTTAATATGAATCTAAGGCAACGCATAGCCGGTTATTTGAATCCGATTTCTTCGATTCGTCTAAAGATCAAAGATCATCATCGACATACGCTGTTTGCGGGCTAACAACTGTGAGACATTTCTTTAAATTTCATTATTATTATGTAATGTTCAGAATAAATTTATTGGAACAGAATCTTTTTTTTTCACTACATCAATTATCAACATTACTTCAATTATGTCAAGTAGGAACCTCGAATTCCTTCACTCTCTTCCTCAACTTGTAAGATAGCTGACAAATGTCTGTGTTGAGTTATTTTCTCAAAACAATTCTTAATATTAATATCTTAGAAAAAAATTCTACTAGTACAGTTCTTAATGGAAAGGATGGACTCAGAATTCGTTTATATTTAAAAAGGAATCCTCTCTTCTAGTTTGTACGTTGAGTACGAATGCGTTAGTTGATTTCCTAGCAGAATTAGAACTGAGTCACAGAGTGAAGACATTCACAATTTGAATAGAAGTGTATATTTTAGAAAAAAAATAATCACTCATTCATTATAGCAACACAGTTGTTCTCATTTATTTCTCTTCTAGAGTTTTTTTCTCTTTTACTTTTAATGAGTTCATTTTTTTTTCTTGCACTATCATTATCTAGCAGATTTTATCAGTTACAAAACCGTTATTGTTCTTTCATAGATATGAAATATCTTAAAGGATATATATTGTATTACAATGTAAATAGATAGAATAGATAAGAAAAGCGAAATAGTGTGAACAATTAATTTTTCTGCTTAGCTTTCCAATTATGTTTACTGAAATGCACGAAGTAAACATCATTTGATCTATCGAACATCATTTGATCTTTTGAGCTTTATGAGAGGTACGGTAAAGTGTAATAATAGAAATAGAAAGATGTTAGTTAAAATGATTGTAAATGTATATCAACATTACTGCACTTTCTACCGCTTATTATCACACACAAGTTGTTTTTTTTTCGTTTTTTAGATAGATTGGGTAGGCCATACTTTACATCAATTGTATACGAATATTTTGACTCTTTGATTTGCAACAATCACTTCTCAATCAATCAATAAATCAACGATCACTAAGCCTAAGCTACTAAAGCAATTGAAAAATAGTTGAATGTAGCAGAAATGAAGAGTCAAACCTCACTTCAAGATTTTCCTAAACGTTCTTTCAACACCCAATAGTTCTTAAGAAAACAATACTGTAAGAAGCACAGTTCTTCAAGTTTCTGAATAAAACTGGATCACCTGATTAATACGAAATTGCCTTGTTCAAAATGAATTGTCTTCTACTGAGTAATCAATGCTTTAGAAAGATGGTACTATCACTAGTAAGATAAGATAAGCTTTGGCTTTAACCAATCCTTCTTGCGTGATGTGTCTAAGCATTCTTGTTCAACGTGATATCGTAGAGATGAACGAATGTGAGTATACTTTATACACTCACTTTTGTTTACCAGTCTCAACCAAGCTGACACTGCATATCATGCCAGTTTTTTCTAATGGTAATTTCCTGACTCCCAAAAGTCGGTGAGCTTCGTGGATACAGGCGAGAACGCAAATGAGAGTGCACTGAATCGGTCCTGCATATCACTGTGGTGCATCACACCACTGATCTTATCACCTTGCTACGCTTTGTTAACCGATTTCCATATGATTTCGTACATTGTAGTTTTCTTTCACGAAGTTCATTCGCGGTTCTTATGAATTCTCACTAATGGCTTATTCTTCTTCTTCAGAGCCATATTGATACCGTGAATAATAATTATCGCGGTTCTTCTCTGATTATCGGAGACATCTGCTTGCTGTTAAAATTATAAGAATATTTGTGGTTTGAGTTTCAAAAGAAGAAAACCAGATTATAATCAACATCACGTGGTTGAAATCTTGCTTCTAAGTACTACGAATTTTTAAATTTCGAATTCAAACTTACCATATTCACTCCTGATCGGTTTCTTGTGGATGCACTCGTACTTTCTCAGTTCTTCTTCTTATGATAATCATGGATTTGTTCATCAACTGCTGCATTACAGTTTCAGAGAATTCAGTTAGTGATTTAGAAATTCAGGATGAGCAAAAAGCTTGATCTACTAGAGATGAAAAGTGACGATGTTGTGACTTTGTATTTGTACTTATTGCAATCTCTGCACACAATGAGTTAGATATCTTTGAGGACATATCAGTGATAGCGTTATTTATTAAAAATTTGATGCATGAAACTAAACAAAATTACCAATTAGAAACTTTTGAGAACGAAAGTTTGTGTCCAGTGAATTATTATGTTTAGATCAGTTTCATCAAGAAATAATTTTTTTTTTGAATCCTGATCTCATTCTTTCTTCTTGAATCCACTAAGGAGTCATAATATAAGCTTAGATAAGCTTTAGCGTTGATCAATCCCTGTTGCCGGATGTGTCTACGCATTCATGTTCAACGTGATATCGTGGAGGTGGTTAAATACAAGCATGCTCTATAGAGAAACTTGATTAGACTACTCTTCATCAAGTCAGAGCTGTTTATGTTGCCAAAGTTTCTCTGGTGCCAATTTGGCGAACCGTGAGAGATCGGGACGGCCGTCAACTTGATTAGGGCCTACGTATCGCTCTAAAGCAGTGGTAACTTTCAAAAATATCATGGTATGCTTGATAAATAGGGCTTTAGCAGTCAACAATTTATCAATGCTAATAACTTCTCCATATCAAACGAGATTACTGTACCCTAAATTCAAGAGTGCGGAGCTTTGTTTAGATGTTGTTCTTCAGGACTTCTTATTCCTTGTGCATACAATAGATGCAGGAATGAAAACTATAGAATGAAATCAGTGAGCTACATAGATAACGTTAGGGTAAGCCGATACTTTAAGCACTAAAATAAAGAGAAATGCTTTTCGTTAGTGATAAGACAGGCAATCATATGATTTTTCATAAGAGAACAAAAACATAACAGTAGTTAAAAACTGTTTAAAAATCATTTAAATTAAGCATCTTTGTCGGAAGCAGAACCAACCACATACATGTTACGCAAATTACGAGTCGATCACCAGACTTAAAACTTGAACAATTGAATATTTATTTAAATAATACATAAAAATAATACATGAAGACTACAAAGGGCGACCAACGAAGAGTGGATATAACAAAGTTATCATGGAGATTACATAAAACTGCTATTACACAATGAGGTAGCATTTTTTAGCCAGATAGAAAAAGCTAGAATGAATGGTCTACTCAGATTACAATAGAAATGTTTTCAAACTATTATGAATTAATGAATTTACATTAAGAGTGTGCTAAACAACTGCAAGAGATCGATTATGTAATAAGACATTGAGAGTAAGTTAACTACAAACAACAAAACGAGGAAAGGTAAGAGATTATAAGTGAAGAAAATGGAGGATGTGCTTGAAGTGGTTGCTTACATAGGCAGGAGGAGAGTTCGAAATGTTGAAAGAATGTCCTATTCAGTCCCTCAGCTGATCTTTCACTAGACAATCGAAATTTCGAAATTCTATTAACACTTTTCAAATTTGCATATTTGTTTATTATTTTCATTTGCGTATTTTGAGAAATACTGGATAGTTCAATGTTCCCCTGAGAATCTCTTCTGGAATAGTAGCCTGAGCTTATCACACTCTTCCAAGCGAATGTTATTTATCTTTTCCAAATTCCTCTAATACTAATTCACCGACCACGGAGAGATGGTGCGTTTGGTAGAAATGAGCGTGACCGTGAATCTGATTCCGGCTTGCGTATCACTATCGCAGCTTCACCGCTACACCACGCGCCCTTCAGCCTCTTACGATTGTGCCACGTTGAAATTTGGCCTTCTAGTCAGATCAAATCGTAGAAAAGTTATCCGTCGTTACTCAGAATAAATGGCTTCAGAACAGTTTGTAAGCAAAAAACAATTGTTGAAGGTGGAGCAAGCAACATTTTCGTCAGGTGATATCATCAGAAGAATGTTCGTTAGACATTCATAGTGGAACAGTAGACGAACTTTCGAGTCAAACTCGACTGATTCACAATTAGAATCCACCAGCAGCTTTTTCAAGTAATTCAAATTTCTTTCATTTTGTTCATAATGATTTAAGTCTAGATATGTTTTTTCAAATACTTATCTATAAATTCTATTTGCGTCTTTATAATCCATTAAATATATTAGCTACTAGCGTTCTCAGTATATAAATAAAGTAAATAAAAAGAAATTAATCCTTTAGAATCTTCTATAATTGAAATATAAGAGGATTAGTGTGGATGAAAGCTGAACGATGAGGTGTTACGGATTTATTAGAGCGCTGATATGCAAATAAGAATCAAAACAAAATTTGTCAAACGATTAGTTACTATTACCTCACTAGCTACATTTACCTCATTGATTAGCTTATCAAGTTCAGTTTCGATAAAATCGACAAAAATCATCAATATCAGATTTTGATTCGATGATAACGTAATTATTTGTGGTTATTTTGAAATGTCTTCAACGAAATCAATTTGTGAAATGCCTTCATTATCAAACAAGTTATTGACAGATGTAATCATTTTCATTGATTTCTTACCTAATATGAGCCCATGTAATTTGCGTTTTTCGTTTCTCACCTAGCTGACAATCATTTCAACCAACAAAAGTGATACCTCTTTACCAATCAATAAGGAGGATAAGGACGTAGACTTGTCTGCTGAGCTGACTACAGAATCAGTCGAATCGTTCGATTGAAGTACTTTTAACCACAGCACATTCTCCTCCTCTCTTTTTTAAAGTGATGAATTTGATTTTTCTTAACAACCAATTAACAATATCAATCAATTAAAAAACATGTATTATGCGTTTTCATTGTTAATGAGAGGAAAAGTAAAAACAAAAATCAATAAACATAAAAGGATACGTTAATTAATCAAGCGTTCAAAGATCAATTTAAAAATTATTTCGCTGACATTTAGACAATAAAATAAGTGATAAGAAACAAAAAAAGCACTGTACAAATCAATGAGAACGAAAAAAAAAACGATGTTCGAAGTGAATGGGATACAAACACGATCTGAGCGATGGAAGTTTTATGCTAATCGATCGATATTCATGCAGTATGTCGTCACTATACATGGTATTGAAAGACCCTAGCTTGGTTATGTATTCGGATCAATCGCTCGATCGATCGATAGAGAACTCATATCATATTATCATTGAATAGAACTATGATATGATTGAAGTCGAGTTTATATGTGAACCACAGAACATTTGGTGAATGATTTATGTAATCAGTGAGGGGTGTGGTGGTTTACACATGGTGCCATCATGCCATTTTCTAGTCTTTTACATAACTACAACAACAACAACAACAACAACAACAACAACAACGATAATTAACTGTTAGTCGTTGAATTTGAATCTATATAAAGAATGAAGAAAGAGTAGATATCGATTGTTCTCCTTATGAACGATTGGTTTATATCGAGACGAATAATATGCATAGAATACTAAATTTGAATAGCATTATATACAAACAAATAGTAAAATATTCTAATTATCAAGATAACGCTTAAGTTAGCCAATCAACAGAACTCAGTCGTATAGATAAGAACAGATTCTTCTTTTGAGGTAACATGATAATGAGGACATTGGATAACTACCTCAGCAGATTATGTGATGATGACCTAACTGAGTAAAATACATCTGTCAAATGATAAAGACATTCACTTTCTCTTTGAAAATGGATATTACCGTATTCAAGGAAAGAATGAACAACAACAGCTTTTAAAGTGTTGATGTTCACAGGAAGAAAAAAAAAACTCTCCAGATAATGGAAACGCAATAAAGATCGTTATCAATTCTCTGTGAATGTGTTTCTACGACAACCACAATATAATGGATGACGTAATGATTGTTCTCATTCAAATATATGATCTACCTGAAACCTCTGTATGTTTTTGGAGTAAAAAAAAAATACAAAGTTTTCCTAACGGCAATAAATATATTGCCAATATTATTAATGGCAATGAGGGCAACTTATATATTTCATTCTTTGAAAATCGTTTCAGCTCTCTATGCGAAAATTTAAACCATTATTTGTTTGTTATATTCTTAATTTTTGAATCTTTTGTTATTCAAAAAATTTTGAAGGACAAAAACAAGTGATATTTGGAGGGTGTTAAGTTTGAGAAGTATGGAGGATGTGAGAAAATCCTCCAGTTCAGTTCCACGTTTCTTTGAAGAGCCTCCAAAACAACAGTGATCCGGTATTATCATGACGCAGTATGATGTCCTTACTGTTGAACATCATCGGTGTGTTCTCTTGATCTGCTCCCATCAAATTATCAAGCTGTTGACAGAACTTCTCCAAATTGAGTTTGTAGTTCGATTTTGTAGGCTCATAAGATAATGGTCCTTGATTTTTTACCATATACATAACATTTCCGTGTTCAGAATTTAATTTGGTTTAAAGGTTGAGAGGGTCAGGCTTTCCGTTTTCATTGTATGCTCTTTCCCTTACGTTTTTGTGAGTAATCTTATTATCATACCTAGTTACCACTCAATTCGGGAAGCACTCAGTTTTGTTCCGTGCAAACAGATATGTGTACATGACAACGCAATCATTCAAATTATTCTAACTCAATTTATGTAAAGCCCATCTTGAATATTCAAACACCAAGCCTTGCTGAACCCAATAGAGTCTCTCTGTTATCTCCGATATTGTCAGAAAACGATCTTGGTCCAACATGATCTTAACAGCATCGTTGTCGATCAGAGATAGTCGCCTAGAACGCTAGTTATCAGAAATGTCAATATCACCTGCATCGAATTTTTCGCACAATCCTCTGCATGTCCTACTAGAAACTACACCTTCAGCATGCATCCAATAAACTTCTACATGCTTCTTCTATAGCATTTATTCCTTATGGAAATTCTTATAAAACACATTGGCGTATATGAGCTGTATCGGTAGCCATGGGTGAGAACTATCGCTTCACTCTTAAGACGAACGTAGGTCAACTTGTCATAGTTAATTTGCTACTTCACTATGTGCATATTGAGGGATAAAAATGGAGAGCTGAATATTCATCAAATAAACATGTAGCTTACGCGTCAAAAATTGTTGTCATAGAAACGAACAGAGAGCTTTTCGGTAGACGCGTTAGTTACATCGTTGACATCAACACTACGAATACGTTTTAATTAAAACTATTGATTTTTCGACGGACTATGTTTTGCTGAATTGATATGGCATTCAAATGAAATTTTTTTAGAAGAATCATCCGATAACACTCAATCGATCGATGTAGAAGTTTTTTTTTTCTTCGTTTCAATTTACGAACTTCTCTGGTGATTGAGGAAAGCATTCGCTGACAATGGAAACCACATATGTTTGATTAGAAAACGATTGAAATTCTGCAACGCTATCAAAAATAAAAATTCCAAGAAAACATTTATTAAAAGAAAACGATATAACTAACAGTGTATTTTTACAAATGAAACACACCAACTGTTCTAGTAAACTACTATCCAGAAAAAAAAAACGAACATTACAGATCTTCGATAGGAAAGGATGAGTATCAACATGATATTTTGGAGGGAAATGCGAGTTTCATCTACACAATGAGTTAAGTTCATTGTTTTCTGTCTGTCAAGTCAGCGCAACATATCATGCATGGATTCCATGTAAGGTTTCGATGTAGTAAGGGCAATACTTGACCAGTATTGATCTTTTCACCTCGCATCATTCGATTAGAGGCAGTTCAATTGTTCGATTTTATCGTCGCATATTATTGTAAGACAAACAACTGATATGAATTATCAAAGTTCTGAAGACTGCAAGGGTATCGTAACTTGAGGAAATAAAACTTCTAAATTGACTTAAAGCTGATTATCGATTAAACAATCTGTAAATAATTGATAAATATAAGCCCATTGCGACGACAAAACTGTTTCGAGTTGCATTAGAAACGGTTAGAAGTATTGTTAGTTTGTAATGATTCTCTGAATAGCACTTTGAACAATTCATCCTTGTAACAATAAGAAACATAGAAAAGTTTCATAGAAGTAGATAAAATTTCCGTTACTAAAAATATGGGCTAGTTCTCCTCAATAGCTTATCAAGCTTATCTGTCGAGACTATTACCTCATCGTTAATTAGTTTGAACACTAATATGACAAGCAAGAGTTCGTTGTATTTCCACGACTAAGCTTTTTTTTTGAATTGTTTTCTAAAACAAAACTTTGGAGTTCGACTACACAATGTATGCAGAGTTCAATTTCGTTTTTTTTTGTTCGTCAGCGGAAAATCAATGAATAGTGCGAAAAATTCTTGGAATGAACCAGTGCAATAGTGCTTTGCACTAAACATCAGAAAGCAACCGGAGTAAATCAAGTAGATAAACAAAATTTCATACTCATTAATAACACATTGGTTTTTTCAATAGAGCAAAAACAG